>JAEAOA010000788.1:0-112500 GCA_016746295.1 Potamilus streckersoni
ATTGATTAAATTACCTAGGTATTTTGTATAGTTATAGACTTTGGATTTTGTGTAGGGGTTGGGGTTTTAGGGTCTCTCATTAGAGGTAACTTGTATTTGTATTTGTTAGCAGGTATGGAGGGTGTGAAAAGGGTCTTTGGGCTCACATCCTCCTTTTCCTTAAAAAAAACATCTGCCACTGGACCAGTTTTTTGTGTAGTTATAGAAAATTTGACTTTGGATTTTGTGTAGGGGTTGGGTTTTTAAAACTTGACTATGCTCTATAAATGATATTGATTAGGTAACTGATGTTACAGCTTGGCTGGGCTCTGTAGATGATATCGATTAGGTAACTGATTTTACCAAGTAAGGTATACATGTTATGGGCTAGGATCTGCTTTTAAATTTTATGTGTATATCATTGGGAATGGGTGTTTAGCACACAGAGAAGTTGTAATTTTGTATTTGTTAGCAGGTATCAGGAGATTTAAAAACGGGTCTATGGGATCAAACCAGCCGTTCCTTATACTACTACATCTTCTTTTCCAAACAGTGGCACCCTTAATCCGGATGACAGTCCATTTTGTTTTCGCATACACGGGTAATTCCGAATCGGAAAAAAATGACGGTACCCAAGTAGAGGATTTAACATCGATCAACATATTCTTTGTGTGTGATGAGGATAGGTGAAGGGAATGAAGTGAACTGCGTGTATTTATAGGGAAAGACTAGATCGAAACGGATTGAAATGGTTGACCAATCCCAATACGCGTTACAAAATTCGGTCACTTCGCGAGCCTGTCTTCCAAACCGAAGAGAGCTCCATGTGACGTCACAATTCCTATATATGTTCACTAGCGTTGTGCACAGTGAATTGATACATTTTTGGGTCAAACATGACGGAACTTAAGAAGACTATGACTTGGGATGCACAAGCTGCGGAGACGAAAAGCGATGGCATAGCAACAGCTTATTAAGTGAACACTGTCACCGACCGAAGAGGCTGATTTCAACTGGAATTGAGTAGATTTTCTCTCTTCGCAAAAATTTGTACCGGCACCAGTACCTTCACTAATTTCGCCTTCTTTACCACGCGTCGACGATTTTAGACAAAGACAAAAAGAAGAATTAGAGAAATTTTTGCAGCAACAGAAAGAAACAGAAGAAGCATTTCTGCTTGAACAGCAACAGCGAGAAGAAGAAGAGGCGAGAAGGAAACGACCAGATTAAGAAGAAGAAGCAATAGAAAAGAAAGCAAGTCCAGGAGAGAAGGAAAACAGTAAAAGTCAAACGGTCACGATACTCTTGGATATTTTAGCGGAGTTAAGAAGTCTGAAAGAAATGTATCAGACTTCTTTATTACGCCCGAATAGAAAAAGACCTTCCCGTGCCAAGCAACCTACCCTGTGACTACACCAGAGATACCACCATTAGTAATTTCTACTAAATCATTGACAAGAGCAAGTCCACGAGTTGGCCTTAGCCGTGGCAAAGGCATAGAGCAATTAAAGCGAATTCTTCTCGTTCTTGAGTGTGTTCTCAGGAAACAAAAGACTCAACGATCCTTTCCAGGACCACTCATTATTTTCGAAAAGAAGTAATATTAATTTTGCCAAAAAATCAATGAAAACCCAAAATCCCTTGTCTCACCCTTAGTATGTATGTATGTATTCATTTATGTATGTGTGTGTGCGTGAATGTAGACTCTTATTCTACAAAATTAAAACCAGGAGATTTTTACGTTCTTTCAATCTGGTATATTCTGGTACAATTCTTTACAATTCAATTCACAACAGAACGCAACACTTTTTTAAAAAAAGTTCATCTGTGTGTGTGTTTTGTTCACTCTCTCTGTTTTATGAATTTCTACACTTTCACAGTTTCCTTCTTCTCTTCCGGTCTCGGGGTTCTTCTTATCCTCTTCTTTCTCCATCTCCTGCTCCTGTTGTTTCTTAGGGCACTCTGAAGACAAATGTCCACTCTCTTTACAATGATAACAGGTATCTCGACTTTTGTCTTTTTTGACACTGGGGTTTTGACGGTCTGGACATTCTGTAGCCCAATGCCATTTATTCTTACAGATATGGCAAGTATCCTGACTTTTATCTCGAAAAGAGGAAGAATAGTCCGTGGGATTGTCTGACGAAAACTTTCGTATGACACCTCGTAAAGAAGTTCGATTTGTTTGGGTTCTTCCATCGTACTGGTCAGCCTGAGAGCAAAATGAATACTCAGAGGGAAAGCACTAGCCCTTTATATAGGATCCATGGCATTTCAAATGTAGTCATTTCACTTTATGCAATGAAGATGAAAGGATAACACGATTTCAGTGAGAGAGAAAAAGAAAGTAAGAGACATAAACGTGATTTATCGCCTCGCACAGTAGCCGAAGTCTTGGCTCAAATTCATGCCATTGATTTTGAAGATGAAACGAGTGAACCAGAATCTAAACTCAGCGAGTCTACACCAAAACAAAATAACGTACTAACAGTAAACCCTAAAAATCACATTCGAGAGACGGACAAACGATCCTCTAGAAAATTTAGAACTACAGCCCACACATACACAGTGAAGTTTTAAGATTTCAAGTCCGACTTACCACTGGAGAAAGCAGAAGAGTTCATTACCGATGTGTGGGATTCTTTATTAACGAATCTGAAACGGCAATGTCAAGTCAAATCGCTTTGAGACTTTCCATTCATCACGACAGTTTGAAGTCCCCCGTTTGGATTGAGTTTAGCAGTCCATCAGAATTCACACCTTCAAAAAATCATTGACAAGATTCAACACGTGCAGCAATCCAACGACAATTTTCACATCACCGATGGAAAAGCGACACTTTTCATGACCCACGTTTCTCTTCCCCAAGGGACAGGACATGGCAGAAAAGTGTTCTTAAGTAGACAACATTCGCAGCATCAAAACGAGCATCGTCCAAAGTAACAATTCTCAAGACAAAATGTGTTTAGCTCGTGCCATCGTGGTGGGACAAATGTATGCCGACAAGAATAACACGGCAGAATGAAAAATAGCCTGGAAAACTACTAAACGATCGGACCGAGCCAAACAACAACGAAAGGCAGAACTCCTGTTACAGCAAGCGGGGCTACCTAAAGACACACCCTGTAGCTTTCCTGAAATGCAAAAGATTCAAGACGTCTTGGCTCCACGTTACACGTTGAAAGTTCACCCTCAAGAAGTGCGCGGATCTCTGTTGTTTCGAGGCAAAGATTTCAAAGACGGAAAACACATTCACATCTATCATCATGATCAACATTTTGATGCAATTACCAGTATCACTGGATTCCTGTCATACAGTAATTACTGTGAGAAATGTGACTATGGCTATAACAATCGAGAGCAACACAAACATTGCGGATCGAAATGTGAGGGATGTTTAGCCTCTAAACCCTGTTTGGACGAAGGACAAGAACGAGTGCATTGCTCTGCTTGTCAGCGCACGTTTGTCAATCCTGTCTGTTACCAACAACATTTGAAAACGCAAGGTTCACAGCGGAAATGTGCATGTCAACTTATGAGATTGTGCCCTACTTGTGGACAAGGCATAGGTACCAATAGTGCCAAGGAACACGTCTGTTCAGGGAAGAAAAGATATCACATTTGTCACCAAATCGTGGACTTGGAGCATCCATGCTACATTCAAAAATACCATTCTAAACATGAAGAAAAAGAAGAGGACCAGAAAAAGAAAGGCCATTTCATCTTCCTCGATTTGGAATGCATGCAAGAAACTGGTATTCACATCCCTAATTTCTGTGTGGCACATCGAGCGTGTGAAAAATGCATCCAAGAGCCTATCTTGACTCACTGCCCTCACTGTAGCAGGATTCCTGGAGGACGTCAAAAATTCTTTCGGGGACCGAACACATTGACCAATTTTGCCCAATTGGTCTTAGACCCTATCGACGAAATGTGGAGCCAAGAAGACATCGAACATTACGGAGATTGTCATAGTTATGCCACGGTGATGGCTCACAATTTCTCGGGATACGATGAACAGTTTTTGTTGAGATACTATACGGAACAAAGTACCGAACGTCCTAAAGTGACTTCGAACGGAGCCAAAATCAGTTCCATGCAAGTGGGACAAGTGCAGTTTAAAGATTCAATGAGTTACTTGGCCATGCCTTTGAGTCGCATGCGTTAAACGTTTGGCATGACAGAAAGTCAAAGGCTATTTTCCTCACTTTTTCAATACCGAAGCCAATCAACATGCTGTTCTACCCCATTTTCCCTGAAGTTCACTAATACGACCCCGACAACATGCGTACCGAACAACGAGAAGCTTTCTACGCATGGTACCAGAGTCACGCTTCAGACCTTTTCGACTTTCAGGAAGAAATGTTAAAATATTGTCGTTCCGACGTGGACATTTTACGGCGTTGCTTTGGCAAATTTCGAGAATTATTCATGGAGCACGGAGGAATCGATCCTTTGAAAGAAGCCTGCACCATTGCTAAAGCGTGCTCCTTAGTGAACCGTCAACGATTGATGCCCGAAAACACCTTAGCTGTCATTAGCCCTCAAACGACCCATTTTGTCAAACGTCAATACTCGGTTAAAGCACTACGCTGGTTTCATTACTTGTGGCACAAGGAAGACAAATGGATTCAACATGCCCGCAACGGAGGGGGTGAAAAGACCATCGGAAGGTATTCAGTAGTTGGTTGGGACTTAGAAAACCCTCTGATTGTGTACGAGTTTAACGGTTGCTTATTTCACGGATGTCCTATCTGTTATCTTCAACAGGGCTCTAAAAATCAGTTTTTTACAACGAACCATGGAAGACTTGTACCAGACCACTTGTCAACGTCGCTTGAAGTTAGAAGAGAAAGGATACAAAGTGATAGAAATGTGGGAATACGAATACGACCAGCGATTGAAAACCGATCCCGAGTTTAAGAGTATCGTGGAAAGTTACAAGCTGGTGGACCCTCTGAATCCAAGGGACAGTATGTACGGAGGACGGACGAATGCCACCTGTTTGCTGTACCAATCCGACGAGGAGAAAGGAGAAGAAATCAAATACTTGGACGAGTGTTCTCTGTACCCATACGTGTGCAAGTATTGTCACTTTCCCGTAGGTCACCCACAGTTGCTGACCGAACACATCGACGTGGACAATATCCGACAATACGAAGGATTGATCAAGTGTAATGTCTTGCCTCCCAGGAATTTGTACCATCCCGTGTTACCCCATCATTGCCAAGGAAAACTGATGTTTTCTTTGTGTCGCACTTGTGCTCAAACGTGAAACCAAGACCACTCTTGTCAGCACACACAGGAAGAACGTGCCTTGGTGTTAACGTGGGTTAGTGTAGAATTGTTTAAAGCTCTGGATCTGGGATACCAACTGTTAGAAGTGTATCAAATTTACCACTTTCCCAAGACAGAAAAGTACCATAAGGGTGCCGAGACTCAAAAAGGCATTTTCTCAGACTACGTAAATGCTTTTTTGAAACTGAAGCAAGAAACCATTGGCTATCCTTCCTGGTGTCACACTCCCGAAAGTCAATAGAAATTCAAAGAGAAATACTGGGAACAGGAAGGCATCACTTTAGACCACGTGGAAAAAAGGAAGGCGATCGTTTGTTCTCAGTGATGATAAATTGTTTGTGAGGCAAAATGGCACAACGTCCGTGTTTACCCAAGACGGAATATTTGTCACAACTTTCCGTTACTTCCAGATGATTCACGACAAAACCAAATTCATAAAACACGTGGACGTCGTTCGTGAGGACTTGCTCTTAGTTAATTACGAAGAAGAACTGGACTTTGTAGAAGCCAACGAATTTGGAAATGTTGTCATTGGAGCCTACGTGACAGCCCATGCTCGCTTAAAACTGTACGAAGCTTTAGAACTGTTAGGAGATAGTGTATTGTATTTTGAAACAGACAGTTGCATCTACATCAGTCGTTTGGGTCAAGAACAACCTAAACTCGAAGGAGACCGTTTAGGAGCCTGGACGGACGAGCATACCGAGGACAAGATTCTAAATTTTGCCAGTGGTGGTTCCAAAAACTACGGTTACGAATACCGTGACACACAAGGAGAAGTGTACACGGAGTGTAAAGTGAAAGGATTGACTCTAGCAGCAGGGAGGGTGAACCCTACAAAATTTTGCGACAAAATCGATTAAAGCCTCAGAATGCCAAATAGAGCCTTCCTACGAAATCTCATATTTTAACCAAAAAAAATAAAGACCCCATTTTACAAATGGAGCCTTAGCGATTTTGTCGTGAATATATTGTCATAACCACCCTCAAATTGCTGCCAATAATTGCTATCATCTACGTCGCAAATATGTTGTCATAACCCTCCCTGCTGCTAAAAGGATTTCAGGATTAATACAAATTATTTAACCAAATATTTGATCAAGTCCAATACGATATCGTGACCGAGGGTCGTGTAAATTTATTTACACTCACCGATCAGTCAAATAATTTAATTGATCTACGTGAAGTATTATCGATTAGTCTGTTTGTGAAAAGCTAACAAATATTTGGTTTAATAATTTGTATTAACCCTGAAATCCGTTAGCAGCAGGGAGGGTTATGACAACATATTTGCGACGTAGATGATAACAATTATTGGCAGCAATTTGAGGGTGGTTATGACAATATATTCACGACAAAATCGCTAAGGCTCCATTTGTAAAATGGGGTCTTTATTTTTTTTTTGGTTAAAATATGAGATTTCGTAGGAAGGCTCTATTTGGCATTCTGAGGCTTTAATCGATTTTGTCGCAAAATTTTGTAGGGTTCACACCCCCCTGCTGCTACTCTCAATTATCGCACCAGTCAAGTGGTGAACTTTGGTGTACTCAAAGAAGCCTTGCAGTCTGGTCAGGATGGAAATATTAAAGTGACCACTTACCGCACAATATTGTGCGTAACCGACACATCAAATCGTCAGTCGATCTTTGGCAAACGTCTATAAAATCGTATACCAGAAGCGAGTACGACTTTCTAACCACTTTACTTTACCGTACAGACACGCTGATATTGGCCAGCATATAAAAAGAGACAACGTTCAAGACCAATAGTTCATTTTGACTACCAAGACCAAGAGAAAAAAGATGAATCCTTTTACACAGCAAATATCCAGCAAGAGTAAACTCGAGTGCGATGCTGTGCCTTGCGATGACGTAGATGCCGTACACTGTGCCCTCATTGATTCAGTACCACATTATCGTCATGGGAACTTTGCTAAGACGACCAAACCTATCATGGAAACGAGTGATAATGATGGTGTACGTGTCAAACCTGACGGATGCGAAAGCGATGCCACTCGTCATCGTACATCTTTTCAAATTATTTGTGGACGTGGGCTACCACCCTACGGATGTCACGTAAAACTGAGCAAACTTCTGCATATTTCACCTTACCCTCATCGAAGTGAATCTGGACAATACGAATATTCGTTCCCTGTGCGTCTGCCAGAATACTTTGATTATGAAATACGGATCCAAACCTTTCGAGGTAAATGACCAAAATATCTGGGAGGACCCACTCCCGAAGAATTAGCCAGAGCTGGATTTTTCTACTTGGGTGAAGGGGATAAAGTCAAGTGCTTTAGTTGTGGCGTATCACTTCACGAGTGGGAACAGAAAGATTCCGCTTACCTGAAACATGTTCGTTGGTCTCCAGATTGTCATTACTTACCTTTAGTGGGACCTCGTCCTTTATTCAAATTCAACCATGTCAAGTAAGAAAGTAGCAACATGGTTAGGAGTCCAAGGTCGGGTCATCCCTATACAAGTATTTAAACCCGACATCAACATTAATCTTCAAACATTGCCGTTCGAATTGCAAGATAAGATCTACGAGGACATTTGGCAGAGTCTTGCTAGTGCCAAATCTCAATTGGTGACTGTAGAACTTTTGTGTCGAGAAATTCACAGGAGGAAAGTAAAAGAAGTCAACCAACAAGTTCGATGTCACTGGATCAAGGCTGTGTTCATTCTTTGTTGTCGCTTTAGACCATTTACAATGGAAGATTTTATTAACATTCTTGACCGTTATCCTGAATGGCAGTGGAATGAAATAACTCACTACGTTCATTACTTTCGCTCTAAGAGAAGTGTTTAATACATGGTTATGGATTCTTTACAAGAGAATATTCGTGGTTTACCTATGGAATTGAGAGAACGCATTTATCGAGAGTTGGTCAAAATACAAGTCAAATGCAAAGAACCATTGCATCCGTTACATCACCGATGTTTGAACCACTGGTACCTCAATGCTATAAGAGGATTGATTCTGAAGAAAGTGTCCAAGTGGTCTGACATTGATCAACAAGTGGGAGAAAAGTGTTATGTTGGTAGAGATTATATTTACTATCAGTTACACTTACTGAATCGAATTCCAGAAGACGAGTTAGAGAGTTACTACAATCTTGTACAGAATGTATACTTAGTGGAAGAGGAAACTTCTGATCGACTCGTCATGTGTCAGTTAGTGACTAAAAAATTTGGATTCGAGAACGGAATAATACGGCTATGTTTGTGCACAAAGTACGATTAAAGCTGTTAAAAAAGGTAACTATAAAATCGTTCTACCATACCAAAACCTTTATCATTGGTGATACAAAAGATTCATTGGAAGGAGATCCATGACCATATTCAAACTGTGGAGGATTACCATTGCCATTTACGAGAACTGTGTCCATTGAATTGGTGACGACGTGTCGTGTGTGTCTTAGTGACTTGCTTTCTGGGATTTCGTTTACCGTCCGATGATTTGTGGACACTTTACGAACAGTACGTACCACTCCAAAAAAAAGTATGAAAGTGATTCCTTTAAATGCTCACGAGAAACTCATTCTCCTGAAAGCTTTGCGCTTTCATCTGGATACTTCTCGACCTTTACGGGAAAACAAGGTCCGTCAACTTTTAGGTACCGAAGAGGTGTATGAGGATGTGTGTGTAGCTTGTGACTTACACCCTCACTGGACAGATGTACGTGACTGAAAAGGTGTGGGCTTTGAGGCTTGGCCTAACGAAGTGGCTAACTATGCCCGAAATTTGTAATCCTGAAACATTAAAACGTTCCTTGACAAAAGTCACTTTTAATTCTGTGTTAGTGACAATACCAGAAGAAGAAGTAGTAGTCTGTCACGGAGGAAAACCATTCTCTTCAGGACAGGAAAGTCCTTGACCTTTCCGAAAGACCATTCCAGGAGAACCTTTGTGTGACAGTACCACACCATGTTCAAACGTTTAGAACATTACACACTGTCCCTAGGACACTACATTTGAATGAGAAAAATGTTGTAAAGTAGATATTTGTTTATATTCCACGATAGTTGTGTTGATGTGTCTTTTATTCATATACGTAACCATTGGGCTATTATGTATTTATGTCTTTCGTGTTATTTCATTTTAAAGTTTGCAATAAACATGTCCTGAAAAAAAAGTATAAAAACTCTTGTCTTGTTTGTCTTCGTGTTACAAGAAAGGTGACATTCCTGACACTACAATAACTACCTCTACTGTCTCTGCTCCCTCTTCCTCCACTTTCAAAGTCATTGACGAACATTAAGACCGTGCTAGATGGGATGCCTTGTATCTTCGACATCCTTTTAACATGCTCATTGCTGGACCTAGCGGTTCAGGCAAAACCGAATTTGTCAAACGTTTGATCGAACATAAACATCATTTGATCGATCGTCCACCTCAACGTATCGTGTGGTGTTACAAAGAGTGGCAATCCGCGTACAGCCTTCTACGAGAAAGTCAAGGTGAATCCATTTTGTTTGTGGAAGGCATTCCGGACGAAGACGACGGTATCGTTTCTGACTCCAGTTAAACTCATTTGGTTACTTTTGATGACATGTTAGGAGAAGACGAATAGAAAATAAACTGTGGTTTACACGCAAAGGGCATCATCGTAATGCCAGTGTCATTTACATTACTCAAAATTTGTTTCAACAAAGTAAAGCCCATCCTACCATCAGTCTCAATGCTCATTACTTGGTCTTGTTTAAAAGTCCTAGAGATAAATCGCAAGTGCAAGTCTTAGCCAAACAGTTAGGAACACCTTGGCTAACTCATGCGTACGAAGATGCCACTCAAACTCCACACGCCTATTTACTAGTTGATTTGAAACGCACTACCCCCGATTATTTGCGATTTCGAACCCATCTGTTTCACCACTGGTGTCAAGACGGAGGACCTGTGGTGTACGCATCCCCGTCGTCGACTTAACCATGGCCACCAAAGAAACAAAATATATAAAAACCTTAGTTACTTGGATTCTGTCTCACACATCGTCAACATGACATCACTTCAGTCTCATCTTCCCGTTAAATTGATTCGTGCCTTGTATGGCATTAGTCGCGAGAAAAATCCACCAATACGTGCTCGTGTCTTAGAAGCCAGTCTCAAAAAAGTCGTACGATGGTTTACGGTGACAGAACGTCAATTACTGCAAGGAATCATTCAGATTACACATCAAACCAAACGTTGTTTTGACAGAAACAAAGTCGCCTTGACGCAACTAGCCAATCCTCGCATTGACACTCAAACCAAAAAGCAAATCATTTTGAAACCTGGAAATAGTGGTTCACTAGGTTTCATCATTCGTTCCCTCTTAAAATGGGATACCAATGTGTCCAAACTTGTCCCCAATAAACAAGTCACTTCCCAACGTACCCAGAAGAAAAAGAACAAGAACCACGATACTAAAACCAAGTCACCGCTTCAGAAAAAGAGAAGGAGCCACGGTACCAAAACAAAGTTAACACCTCAGAAAACGAAAAAGAAAATTCCACCGAAAACAGTTTCAACCTACAAGAGAGCGTCTCCAAAAATGTCTTCTCCAGCAGTAATACCCTCTTCTTCTTTAGCAGCAGTGGCTGTTTCTCACAAAGTACCTGCCCCTACAAACAAAGTCCAAGAGTGATCAAGTGTGTTACAAAGTTTACTGGATTTGTCGAACCAAAGTACCTGCACAAAGTACCTGCCCCTACAAACAAAGTCCAAGAGTGATCAAGTGTGTTACAAAGTTTACTGGATTTGTCGAACCAACAATTGGCTCGATTCCTTTGCGAACTCCTCCACGACGTGTGTTGCCTGTCATCAAGTTGATACGACGTAAAGACAATCAGTGGCGACGCATTCCAGTATAAAAAGACCTGAAGTCAACTTTAACATCAGTGTTTTTTGTGCTGCTAATCACCTCAAGATGGCAACACCAAGAAGTGTACACCGTCACCATCGTCGTTATTCTGTGCAAAAAGGAAAAGGAAAACGAAAACGTGAGTCACGTCATTCTAAGAAACGCTTAGTTCAACATCGACGACACATACAGAAAAGACACAGTCGTTCCAAGAAAAAAAGAAGTCATCAAAGAAATGTTTCTTCTATCCTACTGGTAATATTGTAAAAATTTTGTAAAACATGTTCAGAAAGGCTAACGTATTTCTAAAAGACAGACAACAAAAATTTAATAAGGGACAAACATTGGACAAAGCATGAAGTCTAGTGTGATAAGGGACTAACAAGGGAAGAACTATTAAGTTACGTGTCTGTAGTGCACCCAAAGATGTATCATCGTTATCGTTCTCCTGTTCCAAAAGGAAAAAAGACAGTTTCGTTGTGCTAAAAAAGGATAAAAGGTCATGTACCCAAGTGATTGACGTTAGTGTACTTTTTGGTGTCTGCCCTGGAAACAATTCACAAAAATGGCACCCTCCAAAATCCATTCCTCTTCTACTCCTAAAAAAAAAGAAGAAAAATACTGCCTCCTCGTTTAGTCAAACATTGGGACATGTTGTCTGTCATGTCCAAAGCTCATTCACCCATGCGAAAAAACCTCATTCAAACCACCTCGAAGGACGTCATCGATACCGTGTGCGAATGTTGTCTGAATGTTTGAAAGGCACGATTCCTTTGTCTGCACATCAGAAAAAATGCTTAGCCAAACATCGACACGTTCTTTGTCAAATGGTCCAAAAGAATATTCCTATTCGTCAAAAGAAAAAGATGTTGGTGCAACGCGGAGAAATTGCTATTTTACCCCTGTTAGCACCCTTGATGGGAACCATAGAAACACCCTTGCTGCAAGGAGTATTGGCAACAATTTGAAGTATCCTGGGAGGACAAAGATAAAAGGAGAACACTGGAGTCAAAAGATCCCAGACGTGATTCTTGAAATCTAATGGAAGGACGAAAACTGACTTTAGTCCCTTATAAACGATGGATGGAATACCATCGGTGGCAAGAACAACAGACCCCACAATTACCTCCCAATCCTCATTTGACTGAAATGTCCCAGTTACAACACGAATTGCAATCGTTGATGGATCGTAGCCATTTGTCCGAAACGGAATAATCTCAACGGTTTGGTCAATTGTTGCAACGACTGCAACTCTTTCACCTAAAAGCTTTAGACGAAACAGCTGTACCTTCCTTGAAAGATTTGAAAGCCTTGATGAAACGTCCATTACTACCACCACCACCACCACCACTAACCTCAGCGGTTAAGATAGAAGCGACCCCACGAATACCTGAGGAAGAAGAAGTACGAGAAGTCTTTCAAACACCATCAGCAGCTCCCCTTCCTAGTAAAATTGCAACGTCCTTGTTGACCCCTTCTCCTACACATGAAAGAAAACTTAAAGCTTGGGTTAAAAAGATGATGTCCACTCCTTCTTCGACAGAAGCAAAATAGAAAGAACGGAAACCAGAATTGAAAAAAGACAAGAAGACCAAAACCATTCCCTTACCACCACCTTCAACACCAATATCAAAACTACCTTCCACTTCGACTCCTGTGGCACATCGAACACGTAAAGCCGTTTACAAACCACCCTCTTGCTCCATAGCGAAAAGCATCAGCGAAGATTGGATCACTTATTAAAAAATAAACAAAAAAAAGAAAAAATGGAGAAGGTCTTAGCTAGCATTTAATACAATCCATCTCATTCAGCTGACTACGGAGGTATTCAAAAATTATATCGTGCTGCCAAAACAAAACTGAAAAGTGTCCGTTTACCTCAAGTGCAACGAGGGTTACAAGAACAAACTACGTACGCCTTATACAAGCCCATTCGACGAAAATTTTTAAGAAGTCGCACCCTAGTGGAAGGTATCGATCATCAATGGCAGGCGGATTTAGCCGATGTCTCTCATTTGGCCAACTACAATCGTGGCTACAAATATTTGTTTTGTGTCATCGACGTCTTTTCCAAATTTGCTTGGGTCGTGCCTTTGACTTCCAAATCGAGCAGTGAATTAGTGAGAGCCTTGAAACTGGTGTTGAAACAAAGTGGTCGTCACCCTCTTCGATGGCAAACCGACAAAGGTACCAAATCTCTAAACCAAGCTTTCCAAAAAGAATTGAAGAAACACGTGACATTCATTTTTTTTACCACCGATAATCCCGAAACTAAAGAAAGTATCGTGGAACGTTTTCAACCCACTTTGAAAGAACGCATGTAAAAATATTGTACGCATCATCTCAAGTACATCGACGTCATGCCACACCTCGTTCAATCGTACAACCAATCTTACCATCGGAGCATTGGACGTGCCCCTCAAAAAAGTAACTTCCGACAACGAAGTGACCGTGTTCGAGCGTCTGTTTGGAACGTCCCCGTCAGTCACTGGGCCCAAGAAAGATAGATTGTTAGCCGCAGGACATTGGGTACGCATTGGCAAAACCAAACATACTTTAGACAAAGGTTACTTGCCCAACTGGACCACTGATTTGTTTCGTGTCACTGAACCAGTGCGTGGTCGTTATCCTCCCGTCTATAAATTGGAAGACATGAACGGAGAAGTGTTAAAAGGAACGTTTTACTGACCCGAGTTACAACGTGTGACCAAAAAAGAAGACGACGTGTACGAAATCGAAAGCATTTTCGATCGAAGAACACGAAAGGTGAGAAAATGACGAGTCAAAGAAGTCAAAGTACATTGGAAAGGATATCCATCAAGTTTTGTTTCTTGGATTGACGCTTCTCAAAATCATTGACTATCAAAAGAAGTGATCATCATGGACTTCAACAGAGCATCAGTTCCTACTGCGAACGCTCCTTCCCCCAGTTCTTCTCTGCAATATCTACAAAAGCAACCCTTGTGGATGTGGTGTGGAGAACGTGTGTCTAAAACTCAAATCGTCTTTTTCTGCCAAATCTTTGCGGTGGATTGTGTCATTGGTGCAGCCATTGCCAATCTAAGTTTACAACAAGGAGACAAACAATTGTGGACCATTTTACTCAGCAGTTGCATTGGTTACCTTCTTACCAATCCGTTCATAAAATATTCCTCTAACGAAAACAACAACAACAACAACAACAACAACAACGGGATTTTGGTGTCTAACGTGAGTTCCAAGATTCATCCTAAGCATCCTCTTTTAGACACTCCTCTGACATCCAGTGCCTCCCCTTACACTAGAACTGTGGAATTATGAACAACCGATTTTACTTAACCTTACCCAGTGACAGTTCCATAGATGTGTTTCCCTAAAACACTTTGTGCTGTTACACGGCCAAATTACCTCAGGCCATTCAATTTGATGACGAAGCCTATTGGGAAGTGGCTTTGGTAGAAATGAGTCACCCTACACAAATTAAAAACATCGTTGAAACTCAAAACACTGTGTCCGTAGAAGTTGAAGACGATCAAGTGCAACAAGTCATGGATGAACGCAGTGATAAAGTTGGCTTTCCCAAAACAAAGAACCCTGCCACTAATCGAACTACTTATATGTTGAAAATTCCTTCAGGTTATTATTTTAGCGGTCAACATTTGGTGAACACCCTTGCTGACAGGTTCAATGCCATGTTTGAAAAAGCCTTGGAGAAAACTAAAAAGTGTCAAGATTGAGTACCACAAAATAGTTCGTCGCCTCCTGATGAAATTTTCACATGACATAGTCTTGGCCATTACATTTTGTCCTGAATTGTATCACATTTTAGGTGGAAACCCCGAACTGATCAAGAATCATCCAACCAAAATGCCGCCCATAGGTAACAATTGGGATTTTGCCAAACATTTTCATTTCCCTGTAATAATGAACCAAGGACTGAATTTGATTTTTGTGTACTCAGATGTAGTGGAGTACAATGTAGTGGGTCACACCTCTGTACCGTTACTGCGTGTCATTCCTTTCAAAGTGGATTCTACCACGGTTGTTGACGAAGAAGGTGGAAATACCTATCACGTTCACCGCGAATTTGTACATCCTCACTATTTGCCTGTCAGTAAGTCGTATTTTGACACTGTCAACATTACTATATAAGGAGATCTTGGACAAAATATTCCATTCACCCAAGGGAAAGTCACAGTGAAACTCCATTTTCGAAAAAGAGTACTCTATAAAACTTCTTGTCAGTCATGTATCCTGTGTACCAAGGAGTCACTCGACAACGGGAGCATGGTTTAGGGGATATGCTCAAATCGGCCTTTCGTACTGTGGTTCCCGTGTTAAAACCAATGGTGACACGGGGATTGCACGCCCTGAAAGATGCTGCGTTGACACACGGTAAAGAATTGCTCCACGATGTCATCATTGACAAACAAAACCTCAAAAAAGCTTTCTTATGAGCAGGCACAAATGTTTTGCTTCAAACAGGTAAAGATATTTTGGGTCGACGAGAAAATCCTAAAAATGCCACGTTTGCTGCTGAGTCAGGCATTCCTACTTCTCTGAGGTTCCAACAAGGACAAGACAGAAAAAGACGACGAAACCACCCTTTCAAAGGAATTCATACTCTCAAAGCTAGAAAGACTAAGAAAAGAAAAACTGTTCGAGACTTAGACGTTTTTGATCATTAAATTGTAAAAAAAAAAGCAACAGAAAATGATGCACCGAGAGTCTTGTGATGTTCCTAGTCGGAACTGGATCTGTTTGCCATGCTGCCATGCAACCCACTATGATGACCATGCAAGAATCCCAATGGGTCAAATTTCATCCCGTTTCTGCTTTGACGGATCCCGCTCCCATCGATTTTGAATTCAAAGGACAACCAGAAGATTACATCGATCTGAATAGCAATTACTTGTATCTGAAAGTCAAAGTGCAAAAATCCGATGGTACCAATCTAGCAGATGATGCCAAAGTAGTTCCCGTCAACAATTGCATGCATTCCTTGTTTAGCGAAGTGGATTTGTACTTGAATAACAAACTTATCAGCAGTAGAATGGATACTTACCCTTACCGAGCGTACCTAGCAAATCCCTTGACGTACGGAAAAGAGGCCAAGAACACTCATCTGGATGCTTGCGTGATTTGGAAACCTGACACACCAGAAAAGTTCGACGAACTAGATGAAGACAATAAAGGATTTATTGCTCGTCAAAAGAAAATCGTGGGAGCCAATAGTTTATAGATATAGATGGACCGTTTGCATTTGGACATGTGGTTGCAGGAGAAGTATTTGCTGAACGGAGTAGATATTCGTCTGAGATTGAATCGTAGCAGTACGGCTTTCCATTTGATGGCTGAAGATAATGTCAACTACAAAACCATAATTCAAGAAGCCAGACTTTACGTACGTCGCGTAGAAGTGTTACCTAAAGTGGGAAACAACATCAGTCACACCTTGAGCAGAACCACTGTCAAGTATCCGATACGACGTATAGAAGTGAAAACATTCACTATTGCTACTGGACTCCGATCCAAGATCGAAGATCATCTGTTTCAAGGCCAGTTACCCAAACGTTTAATCGTTGGTATCGTTAGCAATGCAGCCTTCAACGGAGCCAAGGATCAAAATCCTTTTGAGTTTAACCACTACAAAGTGTCTAAGATCGAAGTCAGTCGCGATGGCAAGACTCTGTGTACTAGACCCTTTGAACCTAACTTTGATCAGAAGAATTACTTGAGATCGTACTTGTCCCTGTATGAAGCTACCGGTCAACTAGGAACCAACACCAGTCACGGCATTTCGTACGACGATTATGCTGGAGGATACACTTTGTGGGCCTTTGATTTCACTCCAGACCAAGACAGTGACGAGGGACATTTCCACCCTATAAAATCCGGTCAACTGCGTGTGGAACTTCAGTTTGCAGATCCTCTACCCCACACGGTGAACGTCATCCTGTATGTTGAATTCGATTATACCATATAAATCAACAGTTTGAGAGAAGTTCTTCTAGACTGTTAGACACTATGGAAGACACTTATCCTTCTTTGAAAGTGGAAGAATCGATGGAATGGGAGGATACCGGGAAAACCGAATTCAAAGAGGAAGACAAAGAAAACGAAGTCGTGAAGTCAAGATGGCCAGAACAAGAACAACATTCAGTCTCATGTTGTGCTAAACACCTGGCGGATAAAATTACGGAATTGGTCAAGAAAGATTGCTATGGATGTCAAAACAATTATCCCAGTCAAATTCCACACGATAAATGTCTCATTTTCAAGAAGAAAAATTGGACGAGTATCTGAACGAAGCAGCTTGAAGTCTTATCGCAGAAGAAACCGTGTTGCATGAGTGGTATAAAGGTTTGCGTGATCATTCCTGTTCTCCACTGACTACTCGAGAGATCTATCACATCGAAGCTCTCTTAGCCCAGAGTTAGGAAACCAGGCGAAGAAACGGTTACTTGTCAGAACTTTTCAAGCAAAAGGTCAGAATTGAATTGATGACTTATCATCACCTGTGAAGAAAAAACCAAGAGAAACAAAACAACCAGAAAAATGGATACCTGGGAACTTTATTACCTTTTGAATAACAGTTCGTATACTGCTTCTTGGAATCATGTGGTGTGTGCTAAAGATAAACTCCCACATCGCAAAACTCAAGACCACCAAGCTTATGTCATCAACACGGACGACAGTCATCTCCCAGGAACTCACTGGGTAGCCGTGTACTTTCCTCAAGTCAATTGTGTGGAGTATTTTGATTCGTATGGATTACAACCTTTGGAAGACGATATCATTGACTTTATGAGAAGAAATGCCCAGACGACACGATTCAATAATGTGAAGTTACAAAGCAACGATTCCATGGTGTGTGGACAATAATGTCTGTATTTTCTTCATCATCGCAGTCTGGGACATTCCTTTAGAACATTTAGTCACTTTTTTATCGTGACTCTTCTAGAAACGATGAAAAAGTAGATAGATGGTTTTGTGACCGTTATGGTTATCTTTTGTCTTTAGCTAGAAAACGTAGTGTACATCAATGGCCTCATGATATGAATCAATGGAAATCTCACTTGATTTCACAACGCGTTGTCAACCTAGTCAAAAATGATTTGTATTTTAAATTGAATTGTTGTTTGTTCCTTGTTCCTTGTTTAATTCTGTTCATTGTTACTTGAATAAAAAATGTTGTATATTGAAGAAAAAAAACGTGTCTGTCGTTTGTTTAGTTATAAAAAAACACAGTTTGAATATATGCTCTTTGACTTTCTCTCTATCCCTCATGACATGAGCTATTCTCACGTTTCAATAACTAAAACCCAGTAGGGATGTTTTCTATCCCGTCCGCGCTTGAACCATATAACGCGAGTGGGTCTCCAGTCTGACCATTCACTGTTGACTCGTCAACCTACGAAGATGTCTTCCAGACTAGCTAAACTTAACGAAACTTACGTTCAATTACATCGTGTCAGGCTAAACCTTATACCGACGCCTGAAGAGATAGAGAATGTCAGGATGTTCTCTATAGCCCAAGACCTCATAGAGAATGTCTTTAGAGAGGAAATTGAGAAATAAAAAGAAGAATGGATTGAGAAATACAGACTTCAGAAGAGACAAAGAGAAGAGCAGCAACAGCTGCAGCAGCAACAACAACAATATCAGCAGCAAGAACCAAACAAAGGATTTGTGAACTGTCGAATAGACACCAAAGACTTCTCTTTCTCTTTTCGCAGAAGCAGACCTTATCGTATAGGAAAGCCTGCTGTCAGACGGGGTTGCAATCTTAGACAGTAAAATTCAACAAAGATTGCCATTACTCTCCGTCAAAATAACAACAATCAGCCCTTTTCAGGGCTACCCAAGACTCTCGAAAAGATATACTTTTTTCATTTGCCAAAAAAATAAAACTTTTAGAAGTGTAGCTATAAAAACTTCATTTTTGGGGGGTTAGTAAATAACAAACAAAACAAAACAAAATACCACTCTTTTCTCTCTGTCTTGTCCAGCAACATACAAAAAAATTCTGTCTTTGTTTGTAAGTCAAAAAAAAATTAACCTGAGAACTTCTTTTAAGTCCGTGCGTTTCATATCATGGTAAAAAAATTTTAGGAACTAGCGGATGTTTTCATTCACGTCTGTCCTCCAAGGATATAAACGCGAGCACACGTCAGTCTACCTACCATTGTAAACTCGTCAACATTTAAAACAAAAATGAGTAGTAGTAGACTACACAAACTCTCGGAACTCCAAATGCACCTAGAACACGCCAGACGTCTCCTGGACAAACTGACTATGGAGGCTTACAAAGAAGAAGTGAAACTTAAGGAAGAGGAGGATACAAAGAAGAAAGAAGAGGAGATAGAGAACCAGCGAGGGATCCTGTTGCACCCCATGATAAAACTTGTGTGTGAGGTACTACCTGAGGTGAGGACACCTTCAGTAGCAGCAGCAACAGCAGCAGCAGTTGCACCACAGAGACCAGGGCCTCAGAAAATGAGACCAGTTATTCATCCCCGACTCTGGCCCCGAAGACAAGAGGCACAGCAGGTCTTCACTATTCCGCAAACGGAGGAGTGTGATAGTGAAACCACTCAAGCTCCGTTTGCTCTGCAAGTCAGAGAAATAAATTGGGAGAATGACTGGAGCCGACGATGTTTGTGCGGTGCTCGTCCTGCAAGATGTCAGCATTAGCCAGGTGTTTTTGAAGTTAAAAAAACAGCCCTTTTGAGGGCTAACCAAATATCTAGAAAAGAAATACTATTCAATTTGCCATTTTGCCAATTTGTGTGAATATAGTAAAGTGTAACTATAAACACTCACTTCAATAAAGATGTGTGTGTGTTTGCATGCGCGTTCGTTGATGAGATGGTATATGGTATGATTTGTGTTACTCGTTTCGTTGATGAGATGGTATATGGTGTGTTTTGTGTTTCTTCTTTCGTTGATGAGATGGTATATAATATCTTTTGTGCTGCTCATTTCTTTGAGGAAATGGTATATTTTGGGTTTTGTGCTGCTCGTTTCGTTGATGAGATGGTATATGGTGTGTTTTGTGCTTCTCTTTCGTTGATGAGATGGTATATTTTGGGTTTTGTGCTGCACGTTTCGTTGATGAGATGGTATAGGGTGTGTTTTGTGCTGCTCGTTTTGTTGATGAGATGGTATATTTTGTGTTTTATACTGCTCCTTTCGTTGATGAGATGGTATATTTTAGGTTTTGTGCTGCTCCTTTCGTTGATGAGATGGTATATCATATTTGAAGTGAGTTTAAGGGATGTTTGCATCCACATCAGTGCTTTACGTATATAAAACCATAGTGTTCACCATTTGTGCCATTCTACACTGAATACAAAATGACTGGAAGTCTAGAGCTATTTACTCAGTTAAGAGATACTTGGTATTGGATCGTGGATGGAGTGCACGAACTGGACAAACTTAACCAAGAATGGAAGTTAACAAGTACTGAGGACTTGATAAAGAAACTAAGAGTAACCAGTTATCAGTTACAATTGATAACCATAGAAGAAGCAGACAAAAAACGAGGAATCGTCAATTCAAAATACTTCAAAGTGGGAACTTTGAAGCAGATTCTGGATGATGTTATCCAAGCGAGATGCTATATGGAAGATATCTTCCATTTAACAGAGTGGCCTTTTGTGAAAAAAGGTGTAGATCACATTAAGGAAGGCGAAGACAATATCAAACAAATACTGGAAGAAGAGGTCAATAAAATTAAGGATACATGGGCAAAAGAAAGAAAGGAGAAAGAAAACCAAACGAAGAAAAAAGACTTTGAAAAACTGAATGAGAATTGGATGAAGATACAAAAAAAAGTTTAGAGATCTGGGACATCCAGATTTGATGCCATACGAAGAAGAAGTAAAAGAGAAGAGAGGAATTTTAGACAAAATTAGCCAATGGTGGAAGAAATGCAGACGTTAAAAGAAGAAGAAAACAAAGACCCTTTTCATACCTCGAAAAGATTGTACTTTTCAATAACAAATTGCCTGAATAAGTTATAAAACATACATTTCACTACATTCACTAACACTACGAACGCTTGATGTCACAGTACTTGACGAATGCTTGACGTCACAGTACTTACACATTTTACACTGTTGACAAGTGTTCAGTACTGTGATGTCATGTCACCTGGGACCATTTCTCTTGATGCTATACAGACCCAGGGTGTGCTAATACAAAATTTCCATTGTCACTATAAAGGCGCCAAAGTACCGCGGGCTGTATTTTAATAACTCCCATTGTCGCTACTGTACCCCCATACACTACTACTAGCAACTAGGGCATGAAAATTTTTTAAAAAAATTCTGCCAATTAAGCGTTTCTGCAGAGTTTGTTTTGAAAAATCATGATCTCTTTGAAGCGTGTAGTTTTTACTCTGTCCATACAAGTATAGAACGCTACTAAAAAGCTATACTTAGCGTGCTTGATTGTATGTACCTGTGAAAAGCTAATTACTATTAGTCAATCACCTTCTTCAAATACCTGTCCATTGATATAATAGCTTAAAGTCAATTCAGAGGTCTCTTCTTCCTGTCGCTTATACCATATTTAAGTGCACAATTGTTATCGATGCAGCTTAAATAGTTTATTGTTCAGGAAGGCTTAATTTCTCTATTTCTTTCCAATAGATAGTTACCTTTCTTCCTCTGCTTTATTTATGGGAATTTCCAACTCCAATCAGTTTAATGGCATGGAGACATTACAATTATGAGTTTTTTTCGATGGCGATCAAATGAACTGCTATTTGGCTGACATTTATGTAGCAGACGCTTGTCCGTTATTTGCAACTAATTGGTGCAAGTACTTGAAATGCGCGGATTATTTGTTTGTTTTTCATGTAGATAAAGCACTGGTTAGATAAAGCTTTGGTCAGTGCTTAAATAAAGCACTGGTTAGATAAAGCATTGGTCAGTGCTGCATGCTTGCTTCACTAGCACAGTTGAACTAAACACCACAGTGGGTGGGGAAACACTGTATAGTATGATTAAATAAATAATTAGAAAACAAATAAAGAGAATGCTGTTTAAATAAGCTAAACTACTCACTCAACATCAATTGTCTGAACTGGAACAGAGGACTTTATTCTTGTAGATTCTCTTACGGATAAGTACCATTTGAAGAAGGCACCAGAACCAGAAAAGGCAACCAATTCAGGCATCGAAGAGTCACTTCCGAGTGTTTCTGATTTGGAGTCAACAATTGATATTTCTGTGATTGAACTTGCCACGTACACGGCAAGCACGGATTCAGAAGCAGACGACGTTCATCTACGAGAAAATTTAGGGCTATTGAAAAGAAAAATAGAAATGATTGGTAAAACAAAACGAAAATACAAGGCAAAAGCACAAAGTGAGTCTGGGGCTAACCGAGAAGGTATATGGAAAGGAATATGTTCCTATTTTATTGTATTCAAATTCTAACTGCATGCACCTTTTCTACATTGAGTAATCTACACCAATTAACAAACTGCAGTTTCTAAAATGTTGCGTCTCGCTCTCACCGCCGATGACTTCTGAATTGGTAAAAATTACGATTTTATAAATTACTATCTTATATTATGTTTTAATGCGACAAATGTGTGTTCGAATCAAATGAAAAAATACAACCTTAAACATTAATCATATCATAAGTTAAATGACATTAAACACACAAACTGTGTTAGATGTTTATCCTCTGCAACAATATCAAAATAAACAAATGGCGCCTTAATAGTCTATTTGTCTAAATACTTGAATCTTCAATGATATAGCTACCAAGAAATATGTTTTCCACAAAAATTGTGACACATTTAATTGGCCCTTGTATTTCTTTTAAATTATTATTTCTTTTGTTTCTATCGTAATCAGCATTATATACACATTTTCTGTATTTCTGATGCAGCTAACCTACAGTTTTGTTGCTGCTCTTGGTTATCATATATTTATTTCTTGTACTCACCCAAGTTACTTCTATCGTCTATGGTGACTGCTCAGTTGACCTAGTAGTTAGAGCGTCCGCCTCGGATGCAGGAGGTCGTGGGTTCAGTCCTAGGCCGAGTCATGCCTATACCATACAGAAATGGTACTAACAGCTGCCTTGATTAGCACTCAGCATTAAGAGGTTATTGTTAGGACAGGTCGGTCTGGTGTCAAGATTATGTGACTGGGTGGGACATCATGCTACATGACTGGGGTATGATGCCCCAGTTCTAGACATCACAATAAAACTGTCACACTGCAGACATCGTATCGATATGACTAAAAATTGTTAAAGCTACGTTAAAAATCCAAATCACACACACACATATATACACACACACAAACACACACACTATCATCTATGCATGATCTTTCAACTGTAACATTATTTTTTTTTCTCTTGGTCTAGCACACTGCTCACGACTTATTTTATGATACAGAGCTGTCTGTCCCGCTTCATCTCCACCAGCCATAGCATCTTTATCCAAGTTACTAATCACTATCCCATCACTTATTATTAAACCTCCGGTACACTAAGCGATAAGTCACAGATGCTGCCTTTACATTTTCTAACATCGACTCAACATAAAACAGCAGTATGCTCTTGATAACATTCATCACGGTTCTCCCTTCGGTTAGGTAAGGACGAGAGTTTCAGAATTTATTTAATCTTTGTCTACAGCGTCATCAGAATATTGTCCGTTTATCAGTCCTTGAATCGTATTGTAATTGATATCCTTCTGCACCGACTAACGAAGAAGTTATAATCATACTAAATGTCAGATCCGATACCCCTATGATTATCTAGTTTAGTATCTATGATATAGCCTGGGTGTGGAAGTGGTTCGTTCGGGACAAAAGTTTGGAGAAGGACAGACAGTTGGAATGCCCAATTTAAAACATATTTCAAATCTTTCTTTCTTTGTGGTAAATAGACTGGCAAAGTAAACGAAGGCGAAATATGTTTTCGTGACAGGCAAAGTATTTTCAAAGGGGATCTTAACACTGATTTTATATTCGATTACAACAAAGCAGATTCCACCTTAATAAATTGAATGTTTTCCTTAAACATTACCATGGCATTATAAGCCAGGTTATTCATCGTGCTTCAATTCATTCAAAGCTATTTGAATCCGACGAATTCACGAGAAGTATCAATATATGATTAAGTACGATCAATATTGCACAAAATAGTAGTCGCATATTTTTTACATTGAATTAGTCATGCAAATGAAAATTACTTATCAAGATAGCCACGATTAAAAGAAATTTCTCAGACTTCTAAGATAATAATAGGAAAACAGCAGGGAATACATTATTCAAATTAAAACAAATATTATTCGTTCATACACATCCTTTTCTCCAAATGATTTGATTCAGTTTTGAATGTTCACTAATTATTGGACATACTTTTATTATTACCACATTACATAATCATTTTGTGGCAAATGATCTTTAATTATAATGCGAAGAATTAAAAATTACTTCTTGTAAGACCTACCTTGCGACAAAACTTATGTGCAAAATAGTTCATGAATAAAATGCTGAAAATAATGAATATATGCCAGATATGCTTAGAAGAAACGTCGAGTATAAAGACAACCATTTAACTTTTTCAGAACAGCTGAAAGATGCTGCCAAGCAGAATAAATAAAATATCCTAATCTCATGTTGGCTTCTCTCTCTCTCTCTCTCTCTCTCTCTCTCTCTCTCTCTCTCTCTCTCTCTCTCTCTCTCTCTCTCTCTCTCTCTCTCTCTCTCTCTCTCTCTCTCTCTCTCTCTCTGCGTCTATTCATCAAATAATTATTACTTCTAGACTAATATAAAATATATAGACTTATTCAATTTTATCTAGAAATATTCTTTTGACTGTTAAAGGATAGTGTTTAATTAAAATTTTAATTAGCGTACTTTATGTAATATCGATCACTTAATTCGACTTATTTTCTCTGTTTGTTATTTTTCAGTTCCAACGAAACCTGGATCAGCCAAGAAAGGTATTTACTGCCGCAAAGTAAATATAAATAATTTCCATCACTGCATTGCCAAATATAACATGTTGAGAGCCTTGAAGAATCATCGAACTGGTTCACACACACACACGCACACACACACGTATGTATGTATGTATGTATGTATGTATGTATGTATGTATGTATGTATGTATGTATGTATGTATGTATGTATGTATGTATGTATGTATGTATGTATGTATGTATGTATGTATGTATGTATGTATAGACACACACCTATATATATATATATATATATATATATATATATATATATATATATATATATATATATATATATATATATATATATATATATATATATATTCCAATATGCATGCATCCACCGAGCTATCTGCAACGTGATTGGATACAATCGGACTCGTGGTGCTGCTCTGTTATGCGGACTATGTTTGGTTCCCAGTCTGCAGGTCTTTTTAGGCGAATCTTTATCTACAACAACACCTTACACCATAATAATAACAATACCAAGCCTCATCGTACTGACCTCCTTGATTACCGACAAAAATTTACAACACGTTGATTAAAACGCGCAATTATAAACAAGGAACATTCTTGCCAACAAAAAAAAAAATTAATATAGCAAATTCCGTAGATCACGGCCATGTGGGGCCAACAAGAGGCGGGGTGGGGTAGTGACATCTGGTAATATATCCCTGAGACTGTGCCGAACATCACTTTTAATCTTATAAAAGAAATATTTTGCTTAAACAAGAACTATGAGAGGGTTAAATGTTTCTTAGCCATGATCTCTCTCTTGCTTGCATGACTCGTTCTGGCACTCACCTATAATCCGGACCGGATTTACCCAGTGGATGAACTAGGCAGCCGCCGTTTGAGCACCAAGAATTATGGGGCCCAAAGAGAGGATGTACACTGTCGGGTTATGCATGTCATATTATTAGATAAGTAGAATAAAGAATGAAATTAATAAATTATCAATCCGAACGTGTATTGATACAAGAACAGTTTAAAATAAACAATGTCCTCCCACACCTCCCCCAGGAGAGTTAACCAAGAGGGACGGTTCGCCTAGGGCAATAAATATCCTCTCATCGGCCCTGCCCTAATATTATATTATAGTCGACGACCTTTGGCTAGCAGAGATTGGCTATGAATGTATTGTGCAGAGAGAAGGATAACGAAATAAACCTATCAGCTAATTAAAACAGATTGAGATGAAATCAGATGATAAGATGACAAAAAAGAAGAGGACTTTAACAATTGACTGATCACGATTGTGTATTTATCGAAGTGTAAATTACCTAATAACTCAAAAAGTTAACGTAGTTCTGCGGACTTTATTTACTTTGCGAAATATTAAGTACTATTTACAAGTCGCTAAATACCGAACCATTATCCCATAATCCTATTATATTTATGACTAGTAGCAATATTGTATTGTTATCTATGTTTCATTTAAAAGTTTTCAAAATTATTAATCTAGTATTTATCCAATTAACAGTATGAGCAAACGCGTAAAATTGCTTTGGGTATTTCACGTTAGATGTTTATATCATGTTGTAAAGCACCTTGCTTCAGTCTATATAATACGACCTAGTACTGTGTTGTATATGCTTAAAAACCATTAAAGCTACTCTGGTTTTTATTTAATGTTTGTATGTTCAATACAATGGACTATTGCGTATATTATTTTAAGACCTTAAAAAATGAGTGTTTTACGAGTTTATTGATTTGCAATATTTTTTGGAGGTCGTCTTTCATTTGCGGTATATTGCAAATAATGGGTCATCGGTTAGGAAATATTTAAATGACCTGCACTAATAAGAAAGATGTAAATAGGCTTTGTCGGGAAACAACACTGTTTAGTAATTCAAGTCTTGTGCTTATTAGATTTGTATGTTATATCTGTATTCTTATTCGTTATTTATAACACTGTCTGCCTTCACTTGATTATGTTGATATCCGCTTTAGTTGTGTTTTGCTGAATGCAAACTGCAACATTGTAATTAAGACGTACATATTTTTTTTAAAAAAAAAATTGTTCTATATACATATCGTAGAACACACAACATACAGAAGTGCAAAAGGTAAGCCTTAATTATCCCAAGCTCTTTAACTGCCTTATATTATCTATATTTCTAACGATTATTTTTTTAAAAGAATTTTCAGGCATATTTACAGTATGTTCTGTTCTTAAAAGTATGATTCAAAACTCCGTACTCTAAGAGAATTCATGTAAAAGATCTTATATATTGTTCCAAATCAAAACAACTCAAGAACGGAGTAAACAGTACAAAATGATGGACATACACCATTTTAATGATACAATTTACTTTTTAGATTATATATATTTGCGGTACAGCAATAAAACTTTCTTCAACTTTCAATTTAATGTTCCTCAGGGATAAATGTATTAATTTATTATATATATAAATGGGTAACATTTTTAGGATACTAACAATGTATTGGTTCGAATCTACCCTAACGTCGTCAGTGTGTCGTTTGATTGAAGCTTGTTTGTTAAAAAACATGTTGACATGTCAGAATTTGTACAGACTGAACAGTTTGTTCGATTTGGTTTTGTGGGATTTATCACCATTTCTCATCATGTTATTTCATTGCGGCCAGTTCTTTTTTATTGTTGGGGATACATGTGATAGGCAATGGTGAGAGCCTTAAATCACCCTGCCACTGGGACTCCCTTCTATAGTCAGAATAATGTGTCGTCGATGAATACCGTACATTTTGTTTCTCATTATGTTTTCAATGCTTGAAACTCTAAATTCAAATCATGACTGCTTTCCTAATAGACTCAATTCCTAATCAGACTACCTTCATAACTTCTACAAATATCCTACATTTCTTGCTGTTGATGTCATTTACTTTAATTATGTACATAATATTCTTTTTGCTCTTTCAAGGTCGAAGAGCTGTTGATGGATCTGGTACAAGTAAGTCTGATAAATATTACGATTGTTTAGATATCAAAATTTCTCAATATAGTTTAATCTTACTGTTCAGTCTGCCAAGCTCTAAATGGAATCACTAAAAGGTATCTTGCTGACGTTACTGCACAAGCCCCTGTGCCAGTCATGTGCAATATTTAAAAGTAATAGTAGATGAAAACAAAACGATTGCATTAAACAAAACATTATAAATCAGATACGGGAAATTCTTGTTTACTCTCTCGATCTGTAGCGTAATCTTTTTTTGGTCTTTAGTTACATTTCGTGTAATGTGAGCAGTGTATTATATCATGTCTTAATATGCGGTAAATAACCCTTATAACGTAGGTATTGTCATCATACCTGCATGGGTTAAGCTACGGTCGTATGGCTGATTTAATACACTCCATACAACATTGTCATTTAGATGTCTTTAAAATTCTTATGTTTACAATATCAGTTAAATAAAAATTGTAATCTGGTATACATTGATTTAAAACATCTAATTTACTATAGGCACATATTTTGCTCATAGTAACAAAATCAATTTATATTCTTATATACAGCAACCAATCGTTCAACGATAAGGAAAGTGTCAAGCGGTCGTGAAAGGGAGAGTGGAAAGGAGACAAATACAGGCAGTGAGTGATTTGCCTATTATATTAATCTTATATTTAAATATGTTAGTGTTTAAGTAAGTGACAATATAGAACATATGAAGCTATCCCATTTTTGTGCTGTATGTATGATTTTTGAACTTTTACATCCAACGTTCGTCTTCATTTTATATTGGACGTTTGATTAACAATGCCATAGACTGTCTTTCCTTTCGTAGATTATCTGCAAAGATTGGATTCATTTAATTAAATTGTTTTTTCAAGGAATTGCTTCAATCAACGTAATTATGCCTTACTTTTCACATTTTATACACGAAACGCACACGATTCGCGGTCTAGGATTTCATAAATTTTTATATTACTTTGGTGTGCAGATTGCAGATAATCACTCTTAAGAACCTGTTAAATTTGTATTAGTTTTCAGGCGTGTTGTTGGAAATTGTTTTGGTTGTTGTTGGTGTCAGTGTTTTTTTGCTATCATAGGATCCACCATTAAGCCATCCATACCGAGGTCTGGGGTTGTAAGACGCTTGCAAACGTTGAAAACTCTTCAGCAGATTGAATACGAGAAAAAAGTTATGGAAGAATTCCTCATTAAGATTGATAATGTTATAAAAATGGTTAAAGAGGGTTTCCATGTAGGAAAACAAGAAGTGGAGGATTTAAACCAGATACTACACCGAATAGAACATTCAAAATCTGCTATGGAACAAATAGCACATGAAGATGTAAAGAAAAAAGAGGAACAACAAAGTAAATGTGAGGGAGGTGATAAGGCTGAGAAGGAACTGACATTACAGGAAAAATTAGTCAAATATGATGAGAGGGAGATAAAAAATATAGATAAACTGGCGGGAAAGAAAGATGCGGATGTAGACGACAGAGAGGAAGAAGAAAGAAAAATAGCGGTAGAAATACAACTTAATGAAGAATGGAACAATGAAGAAGAGAAACAGAATAAAATTAAGCAAAAGGAAAACGAATTATTCATGCTTGAAAAGTTGACGGATTTGAGCAGCGGACAATATGACCACAGACAAAGACAGGATGAGATAAGAATGATGGTGGATGGTGATAGCATTAAGAAGAAGAATGTTGAAGAGGAAGAAAGAATTAAACGTGAGAAAGAAGCAGAAGAAGAACGGATAAGACTAGAGAAGGAGGCACAGGAAATTCGCCTCCGACAAGAACGTGAAGAGGAAGAGAAAAGACTCCAACAAGAAAGGGCAGAAGAAAGACGACTTAAACAATTAAGGGAAGAGGAAGAGAGAAGACGTCAGCTACTAAGAGAAGAGGAAGAAAGAAGATTGAAAATGGAAAAGGATTTAAAGGAGAAACAAATGGAAGAGGAGAGAAATAAAGTAAACAAAGAAGAGAGAAAACGAAAAAGAGAGGCTATTTTAGCAAAGATCAATGTTGAAAGAAAACACTGGAAGGAAAAGATGTAAGTAACCACTCACATCCAAAATAATAATTGCAGAGATTGAGCTATTATATGTTAGAATGAAAACCAATAGTATTAAACGTGTGTGTGTGCTGAGAATTGAAATACTTCACATTTTCATCGGTACTAAAGTCGTTATGCTTATAACATCCAGATGTGTTTTTTGATCTGCATTTACAAATAGCAATTCAACTGTTCCTGCTCAAGTATTGGTCCCTCGAACAGTGGTGTCTACGTCAAAGTTCATTATTTGTGTTGCATTAGTATGAACATAATATGCACACTGCATAAATGGTAGATTATTGTATATTCTACGAAAACATTAACCATTGTATGCTTTTGTTAACAATACTTCCTCCTAGGCATTATCAGAATGATAACAATTAGCCACTTTTACTTTAACTCATTGGTAGAAAGATTCAGGGTATAATTCCTAAAGATTCGATAATATCTGTTTATTTCTGATGTAATTGGTAAGCCTGCAATGGTCAGTTTAAAACTCTAGAATGTAATGAAACATACAAAATGCAGATATTCAAATTTAAGCTTACATGATGGTATGGAAGATGCAGAAATGTCAGAGAGAACTCAGTTTATCCTCATTCGAGGCCCAAACGAGCTACTGAAGTCAAGTTCTCTGACGAGTTCCGTAGCTAATGAAGCTCCAGTAGGAAGCAGCGGTTCTCCATTTGAATTACAAGAAAAGATGGCAAGTCAGTTTGTAGAAATAAGGACCGAGGAGAGAACTGAGGTGAGGATATCGATAATTGAGTATTGCATCTATTAATTTCGGAAATGCAAGATAATAAACCAAGTATGTGAGTCTAATTCATGTAATCTTTGAAAGACGAAAAATGCTTATTAAAGAACCAGTAATGTCTTAGCAGAACCATATCGTCATTTAGGTGTTCTTATCAAAAGGATTTTATCTGCACTCAATCATTTATAAAAGCTATTTATTTGCACGAGGAACTAATAATTATTTCTGCACATCATTAAAGCCTAATTAAAGGAACTATTTGCATATGATACTAATTCCATTCATAACTGATGAGATTATCAATAATTAACCATTCATGCAATTTCTTTTACATTGTTCATTATGTAAAATAACAACGGGATAATTCAAACACATATGTAATTCTTTATGTACCATGTTCCACCAGGTACTAGAAAATGACGTCTACAAAGAAAAACTTTCAATACTTGTAGAATTTTAAAACTAAGAAAGACACTATTTAGTTAAAAGATTTTGGTGGTAGTTTAGAAGATATGGATTGAATTAAAACCATAAACAAACAAATTTTCAGTGTGGAGCACAGGTCTTTGTTGAAGCAGTAAAGATTCACAACGAATCCACAACTGTTGTAAAAGTATCCGTAGATGGCGGAAAATGGGAGGAGAGGCCTGCTTTGAATCATACTGTAACAACTGGTGACCGACAGGTATACGAGTTTCATTTTACAATTTCCAATTATGGATAATATTTACAAATCGATTTGACATTTCATTAAATTTTAGAGCTGAATATAAGTTATCTGTTTAAGAAATGCTAATGTGTCTATAACGGAAGCATTTCAATTAGACTTAACTTAAACGAGTCATAAAAAAGTAGAAGAAAAAAAAACAATCAGAACGATGCACTAAAGTTTAATAGAGGTCTTTAAATGGTAAAAAGGGACACAACTGGATTGTTTGTATCGTCGGTATTTCCCCTAGCTACAAGGGTAGCAACATGAAACATTTATGAATTTATGTTCACTTCGGGAATTTTCGTTTTTTGTGCATACTAATAAAATATATACTTTTTCTGGCTTTGTATTTATCGCAACTACAAAATTACTTGTTATGCTGAATTTTCTATAAACATTTGGTAACATAAGATTTTAATCAATTTGTAAATATACAATATCATAAAAGACAGAACTGGGATATTATAACGTGAAATATGTAGATAGTTTCTTAACATTCTTTTAGCATTTTCAGAAACATGAAATGAACTTAGTAAAAATGCATGAATACAGGTATCTTTTATATTGCATTTAGTCCATGATATCTTTTTCAGTAGATATATCATACACGTGAACCTATGCTTCCTCCTTCAAAACAAAGTGCAGCGATATATATATTCCTGACTTATATACTGGCTTTTATCAGGAACATTTAAATCTTAACTTTTTTGTTCACATCTGTTATAGGCCACTTTACTTCTCATATCATAACATACATTAATTGTTCACATCAGAATGCAAATGAGCTTGCGAGAAATTAGACGATCTTTATCTTTGTCCGTATCTCTAGAAGATAACAAGAAAAGCCAACTTCTGTAGTGCAGAGCACGATAAGTTACTGAAGTTTGGACAACAGAACTCCTGCAAATACCCATTCTTGTCAGAATGGCTTGTATTTATGTAGTTGTAGGGTTGAGGGGGATTGAGATAAAATGCATTTTTATCTTGTTCAGCATAACAACAACAACAACAACAACAACAACAACAACAATAATAATAATAATAATAATAATAATTTAATAATAATAATAATAATTAATATAATAATAACATTATTATTATTATTATTATTATTATTATTATTATTATTATTATTATTATTATTATTAGTTAATTAGTAATTTAAAAATTAGTACTCATCTTTGCAGACAAAGCATCTGGTTGGAGCAGAATTTACTGATTTCCAAAATCTCTCAATGGTTGTCGCGGCCAGGAACAAGACCGAAAATGTCTTAATAAAGGACAAAGAAATCACAATAAAAAGCAAAGTTGATAGCAATATAAGGGTGACGATTCCGGCCAAATCTTTTGATGAGGCTGAGACCAATGTGAGACTAAGTGTAAGTAAAGTAAAGTTTTAGTATCTATAGAGAATGACATCGCTATTGTTTAATTCTTTTCCAGTTAATATTTACAAGCAATGCTCATATCCCAAAATCATGGCTATTCTTAATTACGCCAAAATATGTCTTTCTCAAAATATATAATATGCGATATTTAAGGGTGTTTATAAATGAGCAATCGTACTGCAACAAAAAACATTACTTGTACAAATATTTTAAATAGCCACTTAAACTTACACTTGAAGCACTTGGACAACCTTTCAAGCTCAGAAAATGTCAGAACTCCAATGTATTATTTTAGTTTAAGGAAACTTGCACATACGCGTACAGAACACATGTCCTGCTAAAATGTCCATGCAGGATAGAGCAAAACATAACCTGTAGTAACCTCTATATGTCTGTCTGCCTCTGAAATCTAACCTGCGACCTACTATCTTAATTTGTTATCAAAAGCACTTATATATATATATATATATATATATATATATATATATATATATATATATATATATATATATGACGTATCATGACTAATGCATATAAATTCTTACCGTTAGCTAGACCATTATGTATACTGGCATAAGAATACTCTTTAGTTAACGAAACGAGTTCTCCTGTGTTCTGATATTGTCAAAAGACTTAAATACGACAACTTTTAACACGCATTGTTTGGCATCAAACTAATACTTTTTAAAATAGTTTTTTTGTTATTGACTTGTTAAAGTCTGTAAAGAGAACTAATTGAGAACTATCAGTTTGACAGTTCTATATTCCATAAACGAAAATGTCCGCAGTATCCCTTTCAACTATTATGCTATTTCTGTAAATATTGATTTTCATTAATAAGAAACATTTTCATGAAAAACAGCATAATTTTGACCAGGATTGTTTATCTTCCTTTTTCAGAATTTGGCAAACAATCATAACAATTATCGGCAAGTCAACATCATAGTCTAACCTGTGTTTAATGTATTCGTCCCAAAACTAATTTGCTTAAGTCTCATTAAACAATCATCTCACAACAAAGATCAGAACATGATGTAGTTATAGAAGACAAGTGAACCTATGCTTTCTTCTTCTGAAAAAGTGCATCGATATATAGTACCGACATGCTGCTTATTCTATACCTTTTTGGAACTTCTTGGGATGTTGACTACAAGTAGCATTACTTGCACTCAGTTATTAATACAAATAATTGCTCTCCATAACTTGTGTTCCGGAGATTGTCTTGAATCTCTTTAGGCAGAGAACCATTTTTGTAGGTAGATGTTCTTATAGGTTGAATATATATATCTTGTTACATTGCAAGGTTACGTACTCAGTAACAAAGGAAAGACTGAAAGCCAACAAGCTTTGTAAATGTTAACAAAACAACTTGTTTTCCTAAATAACAATGTAAAAAAATGGTAAATAAGACTTACTATTGATGAACATAATCCAAATATGAGTCTTGAAAACACAAGTCCTATCACTAGATAGTTCTATAGGCATCCAGGTTCGAGTCCTAACAATGTATGAATATGGAGGGCGTTGACGTCAGATGTAGTCCAATATATGAATAACAATTCCTCACTTAAATCACCGTCTTTGTTTCCGAAAAATTCCAGAATTAATGTCCATGAATATCTTTCAGAATTTGTTTTTTTAAGAAAGTTAACTTGTTGAGTGTGCAGGAAAATAAATTATTGAATCCAAAAATCAGACGAAAATAAATATTATGGCAACAGATTTAAAATAAATACATAGATATGCCTTGTTCCTTTATTGTTTTGAATTACTGCGTTAACAAATATTAAAAATCCGCATTTAACCTCAGAAACATCACTTCAAATCTCACGAGATTAGTCATGTGATCTCTTATTACCCTATATATGTCACGTCCGCAGTACAGACCGACTTAAAAACCAATTGGAAAAATAGGTTGTTTACAAACATTGATCACGCGGAGAAAGTATATTAATGATGCTGACCAATCATTTTAACTTAGTGTTAATTTGTTACTAAGACAAGGCGAACTAATGCCAACCCTCACGTATTACTATTTCGTTTTAAATAAACAAAGTTTGTGTTAAAATTATATCTCACTACTAAAATAGAATCCCGAATCTGAGAAAAAATATTTGTTGCAATTTAATACAATGAAACAAAAATGAAACAAAAAGAATTTAAAACCTTAAACACAAGCAAATTAATCACATATACGTAACAATCTTCTTTAAGCGACACTGGGGTATTGAGGGGAATGTGAATTCTACAATTACACCACTAATCCTTGAGCTAATTATGAGCAGGCAGTATACATTTGAATATGCCATGGTGACTTGTGGTCCATCAATTGTCATCGTAGTAAGATTGCACGACAAAACTTTAACAAAAAAGTACAATTATTATGAACTGTCTGCCGATTTTTAAAGTTAGCAACCGTGCCCTTTTCTTTTGTTTCTGATGCACCTTTGCTGGAAATCGCTTCACCACAGTTTATTGAGAAAGCGAAATAAGTTTATATCACCCTGTTATTGTAGTTGTAAGACCTATCCTGCCTGAAACTCAAAAGACGTAAGATGTTGGTAAAGAAAGACAATTATCCACGGCCGAATACGAGGCTTGCGATATAGTTTGGTTGTGCCTTGCGGAATTCTAAAATCTGTTAATAATTCCCTTAATTACTTTCCTTTTACATTCACAGTATAATTTCAGGGTCATCATTTTCACCTGGAAATATTTCATTTGATTAGGCCATGTGAGGTCAGAGGGATGATTCAGGGCTTTTTGTTACAGTCATGTGGATTTCAGATGACGATAGTTTGATGATGATGATGATGATGATGATGATGATGATGATGATGATGATGATGATGATATTGACAATACATGAGCTTTGTGAATCTCTATACTATAAACATCCTGTATTGAAAATCTGTAAAAAAAATGTATATATATATATATATATATATATATATATATATATATATATATATATATATATATATATATATATATATATATTTACTTCTTTCAGGTGCAAAAAATGCTCGATACAGATCTCGAGAAAGCGAAGGTTTTACATCAAGGCTGTCATAATATCATTTCCACAAGTCCGATCGTGTCCCTCAACTGCCAAAATAAATGCAAGAAATGTTTGGCATTCAGATTTGCAAAATTAGGTAAATACACAGAACCATTCTCATTTATTTAATTCAATATATATATATATATATATATATATATATATATATATATATATATATATATATATATATATATATATATATATATATATATATATATATATATATATATATATATAATTACAGAAAGATAAATAAAGGTGAATAATTATTGTTTTTAAAAACTGATATGATACCATATAAATGTTCATAGAGATCTTTTATTCAATACTTGCGCACTTAATCTTAGTAGTTCTGGATTAATATGGAAAAATATTTTCTGCACAGAACCATTCTAATTTACATAATTCAATATATATATATATATATATATATATATATATATATATATATATATATATATATATAATTCAAACCATATGGCGAATAACAGTCGTTTTAAGTACACAGGATCCAGGAAGGGATCACGTGTGTCATGGATTGATTGAGAAAAATTAAATAAACTGACGACGATCAGTGCAAAACTAATATTTAACTAGCCTGACTAGCTTTCGACTTTTAATGAGTCTTTTACAACGAAAATTTAAAAAAGTGTTCTGCGACCGGGCATACTGAAGGCTATAGTTCTTAGATATAATGATCTCTAGACTTCAGTATGTCGGAGAAAATGAAAAGCTACATAAAAGTATCAACCATCATAGATCTGACTGGATGACAAAGAAGCTATACAGAAGTCCGGTCGCAGAACACTGCTCCAGCCCTGACCCCACTTTCAATGATATAAATGTACACGACGTAATAGATGTCGCTATGGATTATCGATTTCTTCCTTACTACAAATATTTTTCAGCATCTGCAACAAGTTGATATGGGCTCGTTGAGACATAATACGTTTAAAAGTAGAAACAGTAAAGTAGAGTTTTGTAAACACAACGGTTTTTGTTTTAATTGTTGTTTTTTGTGTATATGTTCTGTACATGCCTTTGAGAAAGACTCATTAAGAGTCGAAAGCACTCAGGCTTATTAGACACTAGTTTTGCACTTTCTTTGTCAGTTTATTGTATGTTTATATACATAGTAACTTGCAAAAGCACTAATATACTAAAATAAGTACTGAGAAATGAAAGTTACCATTAAACGAAAATATAAATCACCTCAGTAAGCAGTACAAAATTGCAAAGTCATTTTAAATATTCGATGCGAGTAAAAGCGAAAGTCCTCTAGTTCGAAAGGAAATTGAATGAAATTCTATTTTAAATAAGAATTACTTTCTTGAGGACGCGAAATAATTTTTTTTTTTTTTGCTTTTCTTCTTTGCTCATGAGGATATATGAATTCAGAGTTTTCAATATAAAGTTTTCCACATAATTCTTTTAATTAATGGTTTGTTGTTTAGAATTGAAATCTCTGACTCGTGTATATTTGTAAGGAATTTGAAAAGACTGCTTCGTTTGGTTTTTCCATGTAGTTTTATGAAAACAGATTTAATAAAATTTAGGTAATTTCATTTAGACATATTTGTATATTGACTTAGATTCAAAAGAAAATACCATATTATTTGGAAAATGTACTAGAAATACAGATCGTTAATATATGCTTAATTCTGATGAAAAACATACATGTAATCTTGTTTAAAAATAAAACAATGCATTCCAGATTGTGTGGCTTGCGTAGGACATATCAAACAATAAAAACATTTGTAATCATGCCTCACATATTTGTACTCTTCATCCAAGGCAAATAAAAAATAAAAAATAAGAGGACGGTAGGAATGGAATTAAGTAAAAGTGAAAGCTTTACAGAAATTAGTTATATAACAAATCAGTGTCCTTTAGGGTATTTTTTTGTGTAAAGCATATATTTGAATATATATATATATATATATATATATATATATATATATATATATATATATATATATATATATATATATATATATATGAGAATGTTAGGATGGTATCAACTTAAAACAATGTTTATTTTTGTCGCCTTCTTATGTGCAAGAATTTGCCATGAAAATGGCAGATTACGACCATGAAAAGGTGTCGCAAAAGACGATTTGTGAATATATATATATATATATATATATATATATATATATATATATATATATATATATATATATATATATATATATATATAGCGTAAAAACTGAAACCAACAAACATGCTCACTTTATATTTCTTGTTGAATTGCCTTTCACCAATCGCGACTGATTAACTAACCCATCGTGCCTTTACCATTTTGTAGCAGGGGACACGAGTAAAACAAAACAGATTGGTGTCGTGTGGTGCGACGGAGAAAAGTGGGAAATTGCAGGAGAGTCGAATGAAATTGTGCCCAATGTGAACCACAATGACTACTGGTGAGGCAACTATTTAGAAACAATCACTACATTTCATGGATTAGCAGAACAAAAAACTTAATATTATTATCTCATTATGTGTATTACCTGTTTGCAGTCTCCTTTTGATTATTTAGTTCTTCATCATGTTCTATGTAACTAATGCTCAGGAGGACTATCTTACTATAGTATTGGGATTTTATTGTTTCAATACAAGGCAAGTGTACATCTTGTTTAATCCTCTTTCGGTCTGTCTCTCTTTGTGAATATAATCGAAAAATTAATTCTGGAATCTAGAAACAAAAGCCCTATCACTAACAAATTCTAAAATAATTAAAATTTGAATCTCAGTGAAGTTTTAATATTGAAGTCGATGATGTCTTCTATAATCTGCATAGTTTTGATAAGTGATCATTTTTTTTTCTTTAAAAATAAAAACGTTGTTTACAACATGCAAGCAAAGTATGAACTTGATTACCACCAATGGTTTCTACTCCGTGTTAACCAATCTCGATTCAATGTCAGGAACTAGTTCAGCTAAAATAAAATGTAGCAATAGAATCGCATGTTTATCAAGTCAAAACAGAAAACTGATTTTTTCAACAAAGTCAAATCTAGTAAATAAATTCATCATTACAGTAACATGTAATAAAATAAAAATAAAATAAAAGAGAATTTAAGGCTAACACACAAGTAATTAAATGACATATGCGTATATATATATATATATATATATATATATATATATATATATATATATATATATATATATATATATATATATATATACTGATAATGCGGTTCAGATGCAAAAGGGGAGGATTATCAAAGCAATCATTAAGCACAAAATCCACTATTCTACTAGAACTACTGTTAGGATTAATCTACGAGCAAGAATTTGATATTGAAATGTAAAAAGAAAAAAAGAGGTAAACTACGTCTTTTTTGCTCGGTCTTCAAACATAGTTCGACAACAAAAATGGAAATTTTAACGATCGTGTCTAATATACAAGATAACCAACATTCTCTCTCTGTTTCTGTCTGTCTGTCTGTTTGTCTATCTGTCTGTCTCTCAAATAAAAAAATTTAACCTTGGACAAATTAGTATTGTAAGAGTCATAGGAAATATTTTAATATGTTTTGTTTATTCATTCTTGTTTAAGGAGCATTACATTACCGTACACACAAAACACCAAAGAGAAATGAAGCAATTTTGAACGTATATAGAATCGATGATGTTTCACATCATAATCCATTCTATTTATATGTATGCTTTACTAAATAGCTGTTTCCTGATAAGGACTGCCAAGGACCTGAACTCGCAAAATATACTGACTGCAGCTCAGCAATTCTTATTTCACTCTACGGAAACGCTTTCTCAAATATTGTGTGTTCAGAAAACAACCGACCCATCCACACTGAGGGTTGAGTGTGTCCCTGTTGAAAAGGTATCATCTCGAATAGCAGAGCTGGAACAGAATGGATACTCAATGAATCCCAACGTCAGCCAAGAAGTATGCGTAAAGGATGGCGAAAATATCGCAATCAAATGCACTGACAACATCAAAATGGATCCACCACTGAATGGAGAGGTTGGAATACTTAGTAAAATTATTCGGAAACGGTATTATGTAAATGATCTTTCTTCCAAATTCATCCAAAGATAAAATGCTGAAATAACAAGCATGCTAGTACCTTTGCGATACTGATATGTTTAGGTTTTTTTCATTCTAAATTCTATATTTTTTTATTCAGTCAGAATGAAATGCCTAGAAAAAATCGTGAAATATGGAAATGTTTTCCACTGATATATTTGAAACAATATTCCATGTATCAAATAATTATATAGTGGCTGTTAAATTTAAAACAAATACAACACATTTGTTTTTATTGTTTTTCCTAGTAACTTCTGCAGAATGAATAACTCAATATATTTAGTGAGTGTGATCATTGTAATGTTATGTTTTCCATTAGAACTAAGAAATTCAATTGACTTGTCTTTTTGCCAGTTGTGAAACGTGGTTAAAAAGCATATCTTTCTAGTCTGAATACTATATTTGTTCCAATTAATGATTGGACTAATAGATCTTGTGGGTTCTAAATTAGACAAATACTGGAATAGGCTGTATTTATTATTTATTAAACTAATCATATCATCTTACAAAAACCGATTGTTCAAACAGAAAAAACCGGTTGAAAAACATTAATATGAACAAAATTAGCTGATATGTGGACATTGATACTTCTGTATTCGTTGTTCGTATTAGCTTTTAGTAGAACGTTTTGTTCTCTTTCTGTTACATGTAGACTCGAACAAAAGTAACAAAAAAAGAAAAAGCCAACAAGCTTTGTAAATTTTAACACAATAATTCATGTTTCTAGATAAAAGGTAAAAATGTGAAAAGGACTTATATTTTGCGAATATATATCCAAACATTAATTCTAGAATGAATGATATAAGTCTTATCACTAAAAAGTTCAAAATAAATTCAAGGTTCAAATCCCGATTAAGTTCCAGTATGGGGGAAGATGACGTCTTCTATAATCCTGTCTTGTATCGATGTGTCAACTTTTATTTGTTATGAATCAGGAATAATATTCCGGCTTTAGAATTCTGAATAATTTTTACTGAATGTCTTTGTTCAAAATCTTAATTGATAAGCACTAATTTTCCATGAAAAAAAAACCTATTTTAAATAACAGTGTCAACTCAACTGGTTACAACACAAAATACGTTTGAGCTCCGAGATGGTCACTTAATTCGAATGTCGTAGAAAGCTCATAATATAATTGACTCGTACGCCATGGAAGAATTTGGTCGTACCGAACAAATCTTACTATAAAATCAATAATGAAGGTTGTTTACAAAATAGAATGATCACGCAAGCAAAGTATGACCTCCTTGATTATGACCAACGGTTTTCACTGTGTGTTTACGATTTGATAAACCAAGGTCAGAACTAGGTCAGCTAAATATATGTCGTGTTTATCAGTTCAAAACGGAAAACAGATTTTTCAGAAAAAATAAATTTCAGTGAATAAAGTTATCGATACAAAACCATAATGAAAAAAAAAATAAATTAAAGAATTTAAACTAACAAGTAATTAAATGACATGTACGTAACACTTTCACAGTGTTCACAGGTTGTGTTGACCTTTACAAAATATATGAACACGGCATCTACCGACATTAGAATTCGTCCCAAAGATCGATCCAGTCAAGCGAATCAGGAGAATTATACTGGTGATCTAGTGTTTACCGTTCTGAGCAGAAATGAAAACAAAACCAGACTAAGTGGTGCTATAGTTTTGAAGATACCCAAGGTAACGTATGCTTCTATTGGAAAGTGATACGTTCTTGTAAAAAAAAAAAAAAAAACGTGTATTGTGCTACTCTGTTTGAACAGTTATTTATTTAAGAAAAATGAAATAAATTTTGTATAAAGATGAAGTAAAAACACTATTTTGGATGTGATATTTTGTCTTGTATTCACAGATGTTGCATCATTCAATATAAATAAATAATGAAACAAAGAAAGAAATAAGAAGCAGCTGATAGGTTTATGGACCGACCGAACATGTAGGTGTGTTTTTACTTTTATGATGCTCAAAAATTGGATAGTTTTCATCTTTCTGAGATGATACTCACATCTGGGTGAAAGAAATATAAACTTAATAATTTTTTCCTCGTTAAAATGAAGAGTAAATCCTACCTACTGGATTATTTCCATGTAACATTTTGCTTCAGAAGCTCACCCAGACCCCAAAAACAGTCGATTTAGAAGCAAAGGAAGAGAGCAAACAGAAAAAGCGCGAACATAAGCACGAAAAAGAAGCAGCTAATAAACCCGTACAGAAGGCAGATGAGATTTCGGCGGACATGGACGGGAAGAAGGTGCCAAAGAATACCTAAGTGCCAGATGATCTCAATAAAAAATCGTGCCATTTATAAAACATAAGAAATGTAGATTGTATATGCTGGTGTGAATTTCGGTATATCTGTAGTTTCATATGTAACTTTATCAAATTCCACTTTGTCTTATATAACTATGTTTAGAAAATCATTAGTAGGAATTAAAAGTCTAAAGAAACATTCCTGGCATCAATTGATATGGCAGATTTACCAATGAATGCTTTACATGTGATAGTATATATCTGTATCAATATCGGCAAAATAAATGTATCTAGTAATATTGCATTGTAGGAAATAAAGTAATTATATAACATCATTTTCGTTTTCAATATGTCAGTAGTAATAGGGGCGATATACGGACAATGGGAGAATACATTACAACCGCCCCTCTGTGATATACGAACAAGATTTATACTGACAAGTGCACACACTGGGGTGTTATACGGATAATGGGAATTTTGTATAGGGACAATATGAATTGAATAGGTGAGATGACATCACGGTACTGGACACTTGCAACAATGTGGCAAATGGCTGTCCTTAATACATGCGGCAACTACTCTAGGAAGGAATAAATACAAAAGAGAGACAGAGACATAGACAACATATAGGTAACACAAACACACACACAATCACACACACACACACACACACATATATATATATATATATATAGAGAGAGAGAGAGAGAGAGAGAGACAGAGAGAGAGAGAGACAGAGAGACAGAGACAGAGACATAGACATAGACAACATATAGATAACACACACACACACACCACACACACATATATACATATATATATATATATATATATATATATATATATATATATATATATATATATATATATATATATATATATATATATAAGAAAGAATAAATATCTTTCAAGGCATTTGAAAATGTATTTGAAAAGAGCCTATCTTTTGTCCTTCACATTTTGTCTTATCCATTATTTTCCTCCTTTTTCCTTCTCTTTTTGTTTCTTCCTCTTTTCATTTTCTTCCTTTTCTTTTTTTTATTACATTCTCCTATCCTCTGTTATTCTTCTATATCTTCCTTTTTCTCCATTTCCATTGTGATCATCTCATTTAATATGTGCTTTCATTTTAATTTGTTAATCTCCATATCTAGCCTATGGGAACTATAAGCCCCAAACCTCATTCCCACTAGCATGTCCTCCACCATACATAGTGTGTCTACCACCTCCTGCAATCTTATCCTTCTCTCCATATTACTTTCCATTTTTTATATTCAGTATTTTATATATTCGTGGAGCACATACGTGAAGGAAAACATCTTTTGGCTTAGTTGACATATATACTATCCACACAAACGAACGTGAATTCACAAATCACACTACATATAATATCCACACAAACGAATCTGAATGCATAACACACCATACCTACTATGCACACAACGAGAATGCACAGAAACACACCGTATATACTATCCACACAAACAGGAAGAGACGAAAAAACACACACAGTACTATCAACACAGACTGGAAGAGAAGAAAAAGACAGACTTTATTATCCACACAAACATATGTGAATTCATAAAACACACACTATACTATTCACACAAACAAACCTGAATGCATAAAACCCAAACACTATACTATCCACACAAACGAACGCAAATGCAATAAACACACCATACCTACTATCGACACAAACAAACATGAATGCATAAAACGCACACTATACTATCCACATAAACGTACGTGAATGCATAAACTCACTATACTGTCCACAGAAACGTACACGAATGCATAAAACACACCTTACCTACTATTCACACAAACGAAGGCGAATGCATAAAACACACACTATACTATGCACACAAACGTGCGCGAATGCATAAAACACACCATACCTACTATCCACCCAAACGTACGCGACCGCAAAACACACATATACACACATCATTAAAGGAGTGAGTGTTTATAGTCACACTACTCTAGATGCACCTGCCTAAAGGTTACACCTTCCATGTCTGGCCAACAGACATAATGTCTGCTACAATCCTGTTCATAATAACACATTTCTTGCTGGTAAAGAAGAAGGTAGTTGGCTGGCTTCATTCTCTCAGGTTTCACTTTGAGGGATAGTGAAGACTTTTTCCCTCTGTCTTCTATGCCACACACGGGGATGATGATGAGGTCTCAGCTGCTCCTACTCTTGCTGCTGTCTGTCCAATTCCACCATTGTCTCCTCCTCCCAGTGTTTTGTCTAGGGGACAGCGGCTCTTGGTAGTGGTTGTTGCAGAGGTTGATGTGGTAGTGGCAATGTCCTCCCTATATGTTTGACCTCACAGACCTGTCTCACGATACGGTGAGGCAAAATTAATATTCTCTTTTCCTGTTCTTTCTTCTTTGACTTTTCCACCTCTTCATTTCCTCTTTCCTACTAGATTGCCTCCATGGTGAGGTCGTTCAGGAGTTTCCTAGCATACCCCAGTTGCATCTGGAGCTCCAAGCATTTTGTGATTCTACTATTCATTTTCAATGTTGACTGGTCAACGTTTTTTGCCAGACTGACGGGTTCCTAGATATATAGATTAATGGAGCGAGAACGTGAAGGTACACACTCCCAGACACCAAAACTTACCATCATGTCAAACACACGGACCTAAAAGAAGCACTCATGTTGAATGTTTTACATACAAACACAGACATGCATCATTTGGCAAGACAGAAGAAACGATGTGTAGATTATTTATACTGACAAAAGACACGAAGTCCTTACATACATACTTCTATTTTTAACATACAAACACAATCTTTTGGCAATATAATTAGTATGAATTTTCGAGAGTATTGGAGTTGCCCTGAAAATGGCTGTTTTTATTGACAGGGAAAAATGGCAGTCTTTTTTACTGTCTACGATTGCAACACCGTATGACCGCAGGCTTTCCTGTACGATACGGTCTACTTCTGCGGAAAGAGGAGAACTCTTTGGGGTCTACTCAACAGTCAACAAAAGTCTGTCTGGTTCTTGCTACTGTTGTTGTTTTTGTTGTTGTTGCTGCTGCTGCTTCTTTCTCTCTCTCTCTCTCTCTCTCTCTCTCTCTCTCTCTCTCTCTCTCTCTCTCTCTCTCTCTCTCTCTCTCTCTCTCTCTCTCTCTCTCTCTCTCTGCTTCGGAAGTATGTACTTCTCTGACCACAATTCTTTTTCTTTCTTGATTTCCTCTCTGAAGACCATTTCTACCAGGTCATGGGATATTGATAACATCCTGACATTCTCTATCAGGTTTCGGTATCAGGATTAGCCTGACACGATGTAAATTCACGTAAGCTTTGTTCAGCTTGGCTAGTCTGGAAGGCATATTCATAGATATACAAGTCAACAATGGATAGCCATATCGCTATGCTATATAAATTATAGTCGTGTTTATACTTTCGTGTTTTACGACTGGTTATAGCCATTAAAAGAACTAAAGGCCCTTCCCCTACGATGGCAGAGTTCTCTGTGCCCCAGTGCTTGGGCGGTTTTGCCCCAGTGCTTGGGCGTTTGTATCGGATGGTTTGACCACATGACCTTTGACATTTTTGTTATTCATTACTGGAATAGATCGGACTGCCGCCTAGCCAGCCTCAGGGAGAGGTAACACTTCGATGTCCGCCGCTGAAAAGTCGAATTGGGGGCAGACCGTTTTATAGAAATGCTTTATATTTTTCCAATCTCTACGAGGTAGTCAATGACATTTGTGCATGTTTGTTCCATGTTCGGATTGTTAGCAGTAATGAGTATATCAGTGAAGGTGAGCGGTGCTCCTATACATCGCTGGTATCAGTATAGTTCAGTCCGTTGTGCGTGGTACCACCTACCACGTATTGAAGATGTGTTGCAGTGTACCCTGTTCCGGACAATAGGCACAGATACTGGTTTGCTGTTGGCGATCTTTTAGATGACGTCCAAGACTGGTTTGTAGGAGTGGTTTTTCACGAGCGTAGTCTGTTGATGATACGGTTGTGTGTTCTGTTGGGTAACAATGTGTGGAGCGGAAGTCGATCAACTTTTGGCTGGATTTTGTGTAGCTGGGAGTTATTTGAAGTTGTGTCCCAGTGTATTTGCCAATTGCTGGTGATCTAGGTTTTGATAAAAGTATAGATCTCCCGGATACAGTATCCAATATTTGCTGTGTTGACTAGCAGTAGGCCCTCTTTAGCTGCTTGATCCGCTGCATCATTGCCATGTAGTTGGATGTGTGATGGAACCCAAAAGAATTCTACAGTTTTTCCTTGCTTATGAATTTGTCGTAAGTTGTACAAAGTGTCTTCTCTTAGATCATTTCGAGCTGTATTTTTACTGGAGATTAGAACTTGAAGTTCACTGCGGGAGACAGAGATCACTAGGAAGTCTTTGTTTGTTTGAAGTTTGGTCCAGTGTATCGCTTAATTGATGGCCCATAGTTCAACAGTGTAGATGGAGCAACCGTCCGGTTGTCTGGCAATTATTTTGTGGTTATGAGATAGGATAACTACTACCGCTGCTGTGGTGTTGGTTTCTGTATGCTTTGATCCGTCTGTGTATATGAGTGTGTGGTATTTGTACTGGTTTTCTAGTATTTTTTGGATGATGATGAGTAGTTTCCAAGGGTTATTGTATTGCTTTCTTGTTTTCTGAGGTCCATGTTGATCTTTGGTGTTTGGTTACGCCACGGTGGTGGGTCTCTGTAGTGTTGTTGTTCAGTTTGTAGTTGTAGATGTGGCTTTTGGGTTAGCAATTGATAGATTTTGTGAAAGGCAGGTGGATGTTGTACTTTTTTCTTGTGGAATTTGATATTGCATCGTGCCATTGCTTGTTTTGTCAGGTAATGTAGAAACTCTTGCTGCATATTTAAGTAGAAGTTCTTCCCTTCGTAGGTAGAGTAGTTTTTCACCGTTTAAATTTTGAATCTCTTGCATTGATATGTTCGGTAGTGTACCTGTAAAAAGGCTTAGTTCTTTAAGTTAGATCGAGTCAAGTGTCTTGAGAAGGTGAGAACTAGCAGAGTCATAGGCTTGACAAGCATAATCCAGTTTTGATCTAATGAGTGCCCTATAAATTGTTAGGAGTGTTTCTTGATCTGCTCCCAATCAGTTACTTTTAGGTGTCGAAGCAGTGTCAAGTCAGTTTGGCAGTTTTCTTCTAATGGGAGTATGTGCTGCTTCCAGGATAGTTTTCTGTCAAATATGGCTCCTAGAAAGCTGGTTTGGGTTGTGAATTGGATAGGTTCATTCTGTAGGTAGAGTTTTGGGTATATGTTGTAGTTGTTGTTGATATAGCGACCAGTTTGCTTTATGAAAGAGCCATTTCGGGCCTGTAGTTTTTGTAGATGCAGAGGTGTGAATAATATGGCTACTGTTTAAGTTGTCGAGATTTTAAATCCCCATGTGTTAGTCCAGTCAGTGATGTGGTTGAGGCTGGTTTGCAATTGTGCGATATATTTGCTGTTTGTGCGATTGCCGACTTGTCGGCGAACTGGGAGAGTTCAACTAGTTGAATTATTCGATTGATTAGGTCGTTTACCATTAGATTGAATAAGATAGGGCTGATCACACTGCACTGTGGTGTTCCGTTTTCTAGTTCTTGGATTGTGGATATGTTTTTCCCAAGTTTGACCCTGAAGCTGCGCCCTGTTAGGAAGTTGTTAATCCAGTGGTGGAGGCGCCATCGGATACCGAATTGGTTTAGTTTGGATATAAGGTCGTTGGTCCAGACCAGGTCGAATGCTTTTTCAAAATCTAGGAATATCGCTATTAGGTATCGATTTGCCTTAAGTTGGGAGTTGAAGGCTAGCTTTACATCTGTTTCTAATCTAAGTATTTAACCTAGAGTTGTCTTGCTTGCCCAGAGCCACTTTGGTTTTCACTTAGAATGTGGTTGTATTCTAGATGATGTTTTAGTCGATTTACGATAATAGTTTCCATTACTTTGCAGAGTGTGATAGTGAGGGAGATGGGTCGATATGAGGTAGCAAGGCGTATGATTTTGTTGGGTTTAGGTATTGGGACAACTATTTTTTTTTTCAGGGATTTGGCAGTTAACCCGTGGTCCATATTCGATTGATGAGTTCAATTGTTATGTGTTTCATATTGGTTGGAATGCCGAGTATCCCAGGGCGTCTTCTCCAGGTGCTGTTTGTTGTTTGGGTTGGAGGGCTTGGTCCCACTCATATGTGGTAAATAGGTCATTCAATGGGTCCGAGTTACACGTGTCCTGTGCTGTTTTTGATCTGTAAACAGGTGTTCCTATTTGGTTTCGAGTGTCGTTTTATGGTTAAGAAGGTTTGATTGTGGTTGTTGTTACTACTTGCCTTTGCGAAGAGCTTAGCTAGCTTCTCCGCGGAGATGGTATTGTCAGTCGTCTCTGCCGTAATATGTCGTTGTTTGTTGTTTTTTCTTTCACTTTAATGGCTCTCAATTTGTTCCAGACTTCTTTAGATGTTGCTTTGTGTGTGAGTTTAGAGCAGGAGTCTTTCCAGGATTCCCTTTTCTGCCGTCTTGAGTGTTCTTTTTGATATAGCCTGGAGCCATTTATATGTTAGCAGCTCCTCTGAGGCTTGTTTCGTCGTTATGTATTTATTTTGTGCCTTTTTCTTATTTTTATAGCCGTTTTGCAGTCTTCATTCCACCAAGGGAGTTTGTACTTTGGTGGTTTTCCGGTTGATCTTAGTATGGATAGTTGCGCTGCTTGATTTATGGCTTGAATTAGGTTGTTGTAGAATGTGTTGGTATTATCATGACATACATCTTCAAGTTCAATGTGTTGTAGTTGTTGTTGATATAGCGACCAGTTTGCTTTATGAAAAAGCAATTTCGGGCCTGTAGTCTGGTTTGCGGAAGAGAGTTCTGTTAGTATGGTGATCTGGATAGGGAAGTGGTCGCTACCCATGGTGGTTTGGTCAAGTACTTCCCATTGGATGTCTTGTGGTATGTCTGTTGAGGCAAGGGCCTAAACCATTGCAGACATGCTACCTGTATTTGCGTGTAGTCTAGTAGGTGTGCCGTCGTTGAGAATTAGTAACTTGGCTTTTTTATGAAGGTATTGAGTTGATTTCCTCTTGTATCAGTACGTAATCCTCCCCAGAGTGGGTGATGGTCGTTGAAATCCCCGCATAGGATAGAGGGAGTTTTGTTGTTCAGGGTTCTTGTTAAATTGTTTGAGTAGTTGGGCGGGTCAAATATATTGTACAGTGCAATGGTGTTTTTGGTGCATTGGATATCTATTCCTTGAATTTCAATATGGTCGTTGTCGATGATGTTGTCAGGCAGATCTAGTGGTTTTGTGTGTGGAAACGTGTTGTGTACATATATAGCAAGACCTCCCCCCGTGCTTCCATCTGTCCGGTGTTTTCGATAGATGGTGTCGTAGTCTTGGATTTTTGGTGTATTGGTGTGGTTGGAGGATATTTTGATTTCTTGGATTCTTGGAGGCAATTAATTGTCGGCTTTAGTTTGGTATGTTGTAGGTTCGCTGTTAATTCAAGGTAGTTTGTTTTAATTCCCCTGCAGTTCCATTGCCAAATGATGATATTGTTGTTGGTTGATGTGGAGTATGTACCTTTGATTTCTTGGCTGCGTTCAAGGGGGGGCACTATCTGGGGAACCTTGATGTTGCGTGTTGTGGTTGTTGTCCAGTTGTTGTGGTTTTTGGTGTCCTTTATGGATATATATCTCGACTGGTATATTTGCTATTTTAGTGATCTTCCTGTATAATCTAGTTTGAGCCGCTGAGTAACACCAAATAATGATGCTCTGTTTGGTGGTGCGCATAAATCGGATTTGTCCTTTTTTGTGTTGTAGGAGGTTTCATTAATATGGTACGTTCTTGTATTAGGTCTATGGAATTTGATTGACAGGTTAAAAACAGAGCAAGGTAGCTAGGGTAGTGTTGGGTTTTTGCTTGTTTGTTTTGTGTCGTTGTTTTAGTTGTTGTTAAATGTCCGATCGGTGGTCTGTGATAATGGTTGTTCGTATATTGTTCTCCAGATGAGTGAGCTGCATGTTGGGTGCTGTTGCAGTAAGATTCTTGTTGATGCAATGGTTATTTCTTATGTTATTTCTGCTGATATTGTGATTGTTGTTTTGTGCGTCTTGGGTTCGAGCTAGTTTGTGTGGCGTTGTGTGGACGTCGACGATTATCTGTTTTTGCTTGCTGTTGTTGTTAGATAATACTGGTATAGTACCCTTAGTATTGTTGTTCTGTTGTTGCTGTGCCATAATTTGAGTGTGGGCAGCTTGTCGGCTTGGATTCGAGTTTTTAATTCTAGCTGGCTCTTTAAGGTGTCTTTTTCCTTTTGATCCTGTCGGATAGTTTTCATATTCCTGGTAGCAGGAGGGGGTTCGTCTATGAAGTCAGTTTCCAATGGACTTTGAGTTGTGGGAAGTAGTATCTCTTTAATAGGCGCATTCCTTATGACTTTTAGTATTTCCGATATTTCATCATGTGTGAATAGTGTAGATGGTCCTGGTTATTGGCTATCATGTGTATACTTGGTGTTGAGATCAGATACATTTATTTAATTTTGTACTCTTTGGGTGATTTGCAGGTTCTTTTCTCTGTTTTGGAGATTGTGGCCCAGTCTTGTCTCAATAATTATTGAAGTTTGTTGTAGTTGGTTTGGTATGCTGGTAGAGCGTACTGTTGAGGTTGGGATGTTGGGAGTACAGTGTTGTTTGTTATTTTTCAGTATCTGATTTGAGTTTATGGCGGCTGTGTTTATGGATGCCATATTTCCGGTAGTGGTATGTTGTTCAGTTGGTGAGTTGGTAATGACGGGGTGGTTTACGGCATCTTCTACCTTAGTAATAAGTTTACGTTGAGATGGCGAATCCGATTGGTTGTTACTCTTTTGCTTTTTTGTCCTTCGTTGTCCATCTTGCTTTTTGTAAAGTTGCTCGGGTTGGTTTGCTTTAGCCCGTTTTTGCTAACGTTGAGAGTAGATGGCGAGGAAACCAAACTGGGTGGCATGATGGGTGTGTACGTGGTAGGTGGTGGTGTATTGCCTCTTTTGGAATATAAGTCCTTAATTTGATTTTGAATCCTCTAGTGTCGTTGGTTAGGTCTACGTAGGTCCTCATTTGGCTGGAAGGACTGTTTTAGTCGATGAGCCATATTGTTTTGTTGAGTAGTTCTTTGGTGGCGCAGGTGAATTGTTGGTTTCGTTGTTGAGATTATTGTGAGAGGGGTGTAGGTATAATAAAAACGCAAGCTGGTGGTATGCTTTATTTGAAAAACGATTATATTTAGGTTAAAACTAATGCTTCATGCAGTCTTAGGAAATAATGTTTTCATGCAATTTAGCAAATATTGGGGTGATTAGATGTTGTTTTGAAGCACTGGATACTAATAATTATATACTAGTACTGGTTGATGTTGTAATTGTTTGCTGTTTATGTTATTTGAGTTATTGTCTTTTTTACGATTTGTAGATGTAATGTTAGATATTGAGATGAAATGGTTCTGGGATTTTAGTAGGATATTATTTTAGTGTGGTATTTATTTCGTTGTGTTTTTATGTATTAATTTTCTTGCCTATTTGTAGGGTCGGGGGTTTGATATATCTTGAATCAGAATGTTTATTATTATCTAATGATTTATGTTTCTGACATTTAAATCTATGGAAATTACTTTTGATTGGATAGTTATTACTTTTGTGTCAGTCTAAATTGAGTTCAATGTGAATATAACGTGAATTTACTTGTCTGGTTAATGAAGTTACTTGTTTGGTAGATGTTAGCTTTGGGTGGAGTATAAGAGGCGTGGGTGGGTGAGTCTTAAGTTATACTTGTTATGGTTCTAATGTATTGTTATTGTAGGGTTTGTTTGGAATACGGTCAGTATTAAACAGCGGGGAGTATTTCTTAAGGTTTTCAGTTGCTATGTGACCGGTGCTGATGGGCAAGGTATATTGTTAACTGCTGCGTATTTGGGTTCTAAGAGTGACGTAATAGCCTACAGTGTATATGGTATCACGGTATCAATTGCTTTTCCATAGACCGCAATGCTAATGTTTTGCGAAAAAAATATACTTTCTATCCTACCTCAGCATGCATGTCACACACTGTCACAGAGAACAATGTTAGATTGTTAATTTGATAACATCGAAAACATGTACTTCATTGCATTTAAGAGAGATAACTCTACTGGAACTAGACAGGGGTAAGAGTTATCTAGTTACACCGGACACATTTTCAGTCATGTGTACCACATTTTAAAAAAAATCTTAAAAAATACAAAATGTGATCTAGATATGAATTAACATAATTTCACATGTTGCCAAGTGGCTCAACAAAATTAAAGCCTAACAGAAAGTACAACTCTTACATAATGCACCAATCACAGCTAGTTTTATCTTTTTTTCTGAATGCAATGTTCCCTACACCTTAAGCTCCGCTCACCTGGGGTTGTACAATTGGTACCGTTATACCATATACTGGCTCACTGATATAGTATGCAGTCGATAATGGTTTTGCTTATAGCCGTTTGCTCGCCTAAAGCGTCTGGGTGAGGTGGATTATGAGGGATTATAAGTTCACTGCTGGTGAGCAAGCTCCTATGTGACTGTGAGGGTATTACTTTTTACCTATGTGGATTTATCGTCTGCTTTTAGTCTTTTGTGTATATAGTTGGTGGGTTTTTTTGTTTATCTTTATTTTTAAAGTTTTGTCTGATTGTATATTTTCCGCTTTGGGTCAATGGGTTATAGAGTTTTAACTGACGTGAAATATAACTGTTTTATGAAAAAAGGTTTTGTTAATTTATGTTGTTGTTACACCAATTTTTCCAGTATTATATGCATTAATTCAGGTTTGCGTAATCCTTTTTAATTATTATCTGATGAAATATAGTATTTGTTAGTAATTGGGATACCTACTCTATGTTAGTATAAGGGTAATGTGAATTTGGTTACCTTAAATCGTTGTGGTGAGTCTGTCAGTTCAATTGTCGTGTTTTCCGTTGTGTTGTATGTCCACTATTTATGAATATTATGTTGAACTTGATTATTGTCTTGGCTGTGTCCTATATTCTTAGGTTATAACCAGTATAGTTCTTCTTTGCATTCCTTTGTTTTCCTTGAAGCTTTGTCTTTGTTTTTGTCTTCCGTGATCCACGTGTAGGGAGCTCCGAAAATCACATCCGTTTTCTTCAAAGGCTGCTGGTTGATGGCCAAGACTGCTTTCTTGCTTTAGAAATTAAAGTCGCTTATGCACTGGGTTCTTTGCGACTGGTTATAGTCCTTGAGGGGCATACGGCCGGGACTGGGTATCGCCCCTTAGAGGGGCGTTACTGTCCCTCCAAAAAGGCTCTTAGCCAATAGGCTTTGGCTTTTGGGCTCCTGTGCTGAGTTTTTTCGTGCCGACCTTAAGACTCTTGACTTACCTACTGATGCAGTAGTACAGAATGCCGCCCTCGCCAGCCAGCAACGTTGAAAGGCGAACCAAGAAGGCAACCACGCAGTTTGGGAACCCATTTAATCGAAATGGGTTACGTTTTTCGGATTGTGCTTGTGGGACCAACTATCGCTGGATTGGATAGGACTGTTCCGTTGGCGGTGATGTGTCCTTCTGTTTTCCTCCTGCTGCCTGTTACTATTATTGGGCTAGAAACCGTCATGACATACACCACCAGCAAGCATAACATTGATTGTTAAACTTAATTATCTTATGTTTTCCCGTTGCCTATAATGTATGGGTAGTCCTAGACCATGACAAACATGTGTTTGCCACATACGTTTCAAATGTTTATTAGTGGTGATTTTTCCTATAAATATTGTTAGTTTTGTCGAGTTGGATACTTGGCGTATATATGGTTCCAAACGGTTAGTCTAATTTGATAAGTCGTAGTGACCATTTGTATTTGGTGGTCTAATTTGGTTTATGAGATTGGAGTTTGTGTATGTTACCAATCGATTTTAAGAAACCTGCATAGGTTGTAGATCGAAAGAGGGCTTTTGTTGGATCAAAATAAAAGCCCAACGTGATAAAGATTTGAAGGGAGAGCTCAATTCTTCGAAAGTTTCTGCGTTTTCCGAGAGGGGCCTGTGGGACAGTAGGCAGTGCCGCCTATGCTGTCTCTTGAATTGAGGAAAGGGGACTCCTATGTTCAAAAGGGTTGCGTTTTCCGGAGTGGACTTGTGGGACAGTAGGCAGAACCGCCTGTACTATCCCTTGAATTGATGGGATGGGGCTCCTTTGTTCAAAAGGGCTGCATGCGTTTTCATGAGGAGACTTGTGGGACAGTAGGCAGAGCCGCCTGTACTGTCCCTTGAATTGATGGGAGTGGGCTTCTTGTTCAAAGGGCAGCGTTTCCTGGAGGGGACTGGTGGGACAGTAGGCAAAGCCGCTTGTACTGTCCCTTTAATTGATCCGATGGGGCTCCTTTGTTCAAAAGGGCTGCGCTTTCCGGATGGGACTTGTGTGACAGTAGGCAGAGCCGCCTGTACTGTCCCTTGAATTGATTGGACGAGGTTCCTTTGTTCAAAATGGCTGCATTTTCCGGAGGGTATTTGGGGACTTAGGTAGCTCCTCCTGGATGAAGTTGTCAGGTCCTTCGTGGGTACTTGTTATATCTCCAGCTGTCTGGAGGTGTACGCATCTCTCGTTCAGGTTGATATGAAATGTTGTACGGTCTTATTCCATTGTTTGGTCCGTTATGTAAATGTTGGTCAAGTCATGTGAGTAAGGATTATTGGCGTTGTCCCTCTATGCATGCTGTTGTATTTATTATTAGAAGTAAGGGTTTATTCTTGTTATTGTAATTGCTAAGTTAACCGGGGAGAGTGGTTGTAGGGTATGTTGATCATATTTGCTGTGGTTATTCTATGCATGCTCTTAGGGTTTAGTATTTGTTAATTATGGGTGTGTGCATGTTACCTTTTATTCTGATTTTGCTATGGTTAATCTATGCAGATGTTAGTGTTTATTATTGGATTATTAGGGGTGGATGCATGTAACCTGTTATGCGAGGCTGCTTTTTGGGTTGGGGTATTAGCGGAAGATAGATGTGTTGGTGTTTTCCGATGACCTTCAAGTACTTGATGTGGTTTTGGTAGGTCCTTTCGATGTTCTTGTTAAGTGTGGTTTTCATCATGTCGGGGAAGATATATGGTGCTCCAATTCTTTGTTGATAGCGTTGCATGTCTATCCGCTGGGTGTGATATTTTGGGCATTTATTGAAGATATGGTGTCACGTTTCCTGGTTTCTGCAGTGGGCGCTTTGTGTTGTCTTAATCTTAGATGCTTTCCCAGGCATGTTTGCAGTAGTGTTTTGCCGATGAGAAACTTGTTGATGTATGCGGGTTTCTTTCTTGTGTAGAGTCGTCGCTAGCTGTGGGCGTCTGGTAACTTCAGGTCTTATTTGTTTAAGTTGAGTGGTGTCCGTTCCGGATTCCATATTGTTTGCCAGTTGGTGTTTGTATGGGTTTTTATAAAGCTGTAGTTTTCATCTGTGCTGTATCCAAGGTTGATGATGTCTGGCAGAAGAAGACTTTTTTTCCCGCTCTATCTGCTGCATCATTGCCATATAGATGCATGTGGGATGGTAACCATATAAATTCGATAATGTTACCTTTTTCATTTTGTTGTTGTAAGGTTTCTATGGTGTCTTCCAGTAGGTTTGGTCGAGTTGTGCGGCCTTTGGAGATAAGTGTTTGTGCAACACTGAGTCAATCTGTGATGATGAGGTAGTTGTGTCTGAGTCTTGTTGTATCCATTTTAGGGCTTAATTGATGGCCCAAAATTCAGCGGTATAAATGGAGCAGCCATCCGGTAATCTAGCCGTGATTTCATGATGATAGGTCGGTATTACAATTGCCGCTGCTGTGTTGTTTGCGTTTTTGGTGCCGTCTGTATAAATCAGGGTGTATGGTTGGTATTTGTTGTCTAGTAGTTGCTGTATATTAGCGAGCATTTTCCAAGGGTTGACATATTTACTGCCTTGGTTGTGTAGGTCCAGGTTGACTATCGGTGTTTGTTTCTCCATGAGTTCGATCTTGGTAATTTATTGATTCTGATTGGATGTGAAGCAGTGGGTTCTGCGTTAGTATCGAGTGTATTTTATGTCCAGCTGGTGGATTTAGTACTCTTTTCAGGTGGAATTTATGTGACATCTAACTAAGGTTGTCTTCGTTGGGTTTGTGTCTGGGAGTGCGGAAACACTAGTCGCGTATCGTAGAAGAAGTTCTCAGCGTCTTAATTGTAATGGTAGTATTTGTATTTCTATTGTGAAAGTGTTTTGTTGTGTGCATGTAATAGACGGAGTGCTTTACGTTGTAAATTGTCCAGTTGCTTGAGTATATATGGTCGGGTGGAGTGATATGCTTGAAAATCCTTCGTCGATTTTTGGTAATATTAGCATCCTGTAGATCATCAGTAGTGTTTTCTGATCCGTTCCCCAATTTGTTCCAAAGAGGTGTTTCAGGATGTTCAGGTAACTTTTACATTTATCTATGATATTTTGGATGTTTAGTTTCCAAGTTAGGTTTTGGTTATATACAGTTCACATAAAGCTTGTATGTGTGGTGAATTGAATGAGTTGATTTTGGATATACAGTTATGGGTATGATGGCCGTATCCGATATGTAGGGATGAAGAGCATTGCGATGGTTTTCGTTATGGAGATCATAAAACCCCATGTGTGTGTCCATGTTGTGAAGTGGTCGAGGCTGGTTTGGAGTTGTTCGTGGTATTTTGAGTTATTTGGGTTACCGGGTTTCCAGATGCAGCTATCATCTGCGAATTGGGAAAGATAGACGAGTTTTTTTAACTTGTTGGAAAGATCATTGACCATTATGTTAAATAGTGTAGGGCTGATTACGCTTCCCTGTGGGGTACCATTATCTAGATCTTGATTGGTTTATATGTCTTTAATGATTGCTACTTTGAACTTGCTGTCGGTAAGGAAGCTTTGGATCCATCTGTGTAGTCGCCCTATGATGCCGAATTGGTTTAGTTTTGAGATAAGGCCTTTGGTCCAGACTAAGTCAAAGGCTTTCTCGAGATCTATGAAGATTGCAATCAGGTGTCTATTTGATTTAAGCTTCGAGTGGAATACTAATCTAACATCAGCTTCGAGTCTGATGATTTGATCCATTGTTGATCGATTTCTCCTGAATCCGCTATGGTTTTCTGTTAATAGGTTATTGAAGTCCAGATGGTGGTTTAGTCTATTTACAATCATGGTTTCCATTATTTTGCATATAGTGTTGGTGAGAGAAATTTTTCTGTATGAGCTGGCGAGTTGTGTGTTTTTGTTGGGTTTTGATATGGGTATTACTAAGGTTTGTTTCCATTGGAAAGATAGTTCGCCGGTGATCCATATACGGTTGACTAGATCCAGTGTGATGTTTTGCATGTTGGGTGGAAGTTGTTTGTATATTGAGTAATCAAGGGCGTCATCTGCAGGGGCGGTTTGTTTCTTTGACTGTAATGCTTTTGTCCATTCGTCGTTTGTGAAGTGGTAGTTTAACGAGATGTTGTCGCATGTGTCCTGCGTAGTTTGGTACGTAGATAGGTGGGGGTATTTGTTTTCCAATGTGTGTCTTTGTTCAAGGAAGGTAGGGTTGTGGTTTGTGTTACTGCTGGCTTGAGCGGAATGTCTTTGCAGGGTTTCTGCAGCGGTAATTTCTTTCTGGGTGTCGATGTGTATTCGGCGTCTTTTGGTTTTCTTCCCTTGCATGGCTCGTATTTTGTCCCAGAGTTTAGTTGATGTTGATTGATGTGGCAAAGTCGAACAGTAGGCCTGCCATGCCTTTCGTTTTTTTGCGTTTAAAGCGTAAGTTTTGCGATTGCTTGTAGTCGTTTGTAGGTATGTATGCATGGATTGGTGTGCTGCTTGATAGGTGGTGTAGGTCGGTGGGTTGTATACATTATATAGGTTTATCGTTCTTCGTTTCAATTGGATTTTAATGCCCTGGACTTCGAGGTGTTCTTTGTCTGTGTTATTCTGTGGGGTGATCGGTTGAGTATGAGGAAATGATTTGTGTACATAGATTGCAAGTACTTTATCATGGTTTCCGTTTGGTCTGTGTTTTATGTAGGTAGTATCGTAGCCTCGTATGTAAGGTGGAGTTGTATAGGTGTTCGGTAGTTTGGTTTTCTGCAGGCATATAATGTCCATTTTGTTTTGTGTGTTCTGAATGGTGGCTACTAGTTCTGGGTGATTTGTTTTGAGTCCCATGCTATTCCAGTGCCAGATTGTAAGTGGTGTTTTCTGTCAATCCTGCGGTTGTTTGTTTGGGCCTACTGGTCTTTAGGAACTTCGATTGTTCATGTTGTCGCTTTGTTGTGTGTTAATGGAATTTGCTTGCATGGTTTTGCTCTGCTGATGTTTGATGTGAGTGGTAATTTTGACAGGTATTCCTGCTATTTATTGGATTTATCGATCTGCCCTTAGTTGTGTTTTGGTTTAGCACCATAGTTTGATGTATGAGTTGGTAGGTCTAATAAGTCGTATCTGTTTGTGTTGTAGTAGTTCCATAGTGATAGAGAGATCTGTCAGGTGTTCTATTGGTTGTTACTTGCTTGCGATGTACAGTGTTAGGTGGTCTGGATGGTGTTGTTTTTTGATACCGTGCCGGTGAATAGAGGATGATGGGTTGATCTGTTTATTGTTGTTGGCTGTAGTCTTGTTAGTTATGTCATTGTCAACAAATATGGGATTGTTGTTGGTCTTCTATTTAGAGGAGGCTTTGGTGATCCTTTCACTTGTATTGTTGGAGTGGAAGTGTTTTGTGCTTGTGTAGATAGTTCCAGCAATTGGATGGTTTTAATTGTTTGCTTGTTATTTGATTTCCTTTGCTTTCATGGCGAGGTGGGGGTGGGTGGTTTTTTGTTTACCTTTTCCTGGTTGTTCAAGTGTTTTGCTGTTGTGTCGAAATGCTGCTTGTGTCGTCGGTAGGTTGTTTTGAATTTATTTGTAGACCCGCTGTTGATGTTATTGTGCGCTTTATTTTGGCTAGCCCTTTTAGCGGTCTCTTGCCCTTCGGTGTTGAGAGGTGGTCTTCGTAGTCTAAAGTAAAGTGCGAATATTCTTCTTGAATGGTGGAAGGTGTGTTTTTCTCTTGATTTGGTTCGTTGCGTAATATTTGTGCTTTTTCCTCCTCACTGAATATTTTAGAGGGTACAGGTTCTTGGCTATCATGGATTTTATTGTACTGAGTATGTTTGGTCCGTCCCTTTGTCGTTGAGCCTTGTAAGTTCAGTCGTCTGTTCTGGGGTTTTGTTTGATGCTAATCTTTAGTGAAGATTTCGTTTTTCTTTGGTGGTGCTTGATAAGGATCGATGGGTGGGTGCGCAGTAGATGGTTCTATAAGGAAGCTTCTGGTTTCATATTATAAATGTTATCAGGATGTGAGTTGAGATCATTTGGATTGAGTCGGTCCTGGGTTGCCGTATGTGTGTCCATATGTAATATAGGTTGAATATTATTATACCTTTTTGTATTGATATGTTTTGTCTTTTTGGCTGGTACGGCTGTTGACCCTTGAATTTGTAATATTGATAATTTGTAATTTGGTAATTGATGGAGTCAGGGCCCATGCGTCCATATGTTGTTGAGCCGGTTGTTTTGTGTCCTTCCGTTTGTCCACTATTTTTTTAAATAGACGTCTGTGGTGGGTTTATTTTGACCTGTTTTCTGCTAGTGCTGAGAATGGATGGTGATAGTATTATCCGTGACGGTAGCACTTGACTAGGTAGTGGTGGTGGTGGTGTTTTTTCCCATCTCGTTAATGCGTTCTTGTGTTCTCTGGTGTCTTTGTTTCGCTCTTCGTATATCATCTTTTAGTTGAATGGCTTGTCGTAGTCTATGTGCCATGTCGCTGCGATGATAGTTATCTAGGCTATCTTGGTTGCGTTTGCTGAGTAAAGGGTGTAGGATAGTGGGGTAGGGTGGGGGATGAGAAAAAGCTCAAGTCAAAAATACTTTATTAAAGTTTGTTTTATATACAAGTTATGCTGATAATGTTCTAACAGAAATTTAGATACTAAGTATTGTATTGAAATATGCAAAGGGTAAATGTAATTTGTTGTTTTCACTGTATAATTGTTAGTATTTGTTATTTTAATAATGTAAGTTTGTAGGTTTTAAGATGTGTTACAAATTAAATTTGATAGTTCGATTGTTAAAGTTATATGCTCATAGGAGTAATTGCTGGTTGTTTTAATTATTATGTCGTGGGTATGTCTAGAAGAATGTATTGTCTATTATTTGGTTTAATGTGGGATAGTTTGTAATACGGTGTCAATAAGTGTGTAGGTGAAAGTATGGGGGAATATAGTAGAATGGAATGCATCTAGCGCTGAAAGCTTATAACTTGATGAAGGAACGTAAACTATCCTAAAAGTATTTATGGGGTATTGGATATTTATGGATATTATTTGTAGATATTTAATGGATCGTCTGCTATGTAATCTAGGGGGAGGTAATTATGGTGGCAGGATACAGTTTCGTATTTTGGCCCCTGGCAAATTTCTTAACTTAAGACTCTGGTGTGACTTTTTCAGCAATTATTGTCTACTAATTAAAGATATTTATATATTTATGAACTAGGTGTTTCGGGCTTGTGTTGTTCTTGAAATTTATGTCAGGCATGTTCACTTTCCATAGTTACTCTGCGATATGTTGATAGTGAAATACCAATAGTTGGCTAGGAAGAAGAGCTAGCCAATCATAGCAGTAAACACGTGGGTTTGGGGCAAGGAGAATATCTCAAAAACGGTTTGGATGACAACTATTTTCAACTGCATCAGCCTGTTTATTACACACTGTTTTGCAGAATTGGCATCTAGGAAAAGGGCTTGTGTTTGCAATGTGAGCACCACATGGTGTCAAAAATGACCTTCGGACATAAAAATTGCATGTATAAATTTGGGGTTGGATGCATAAACTTCTCCTAAGAACTGCCACTGACTTCTCGGGTCAAGTTGATAATATTTGTATGCTTTGTTTTAATATAGGTATCTCAAAATATGGACATTCTTGACCTTACTTGTGTATTTGATTTTTTATAATTTTTTTAGTAGGTCACTGATTGCAGGATTAAATTTGTACATAAAAGCTGGCCCCTGCCCCCTATAGTATGTACTTGTGGTAAAGGGTTTAGAAACTGTGAGTATGCGAATATTTAGTAAAAGGGTAAGCGCCTATCAATGTAAGATTTTACCTTGATAAAAGATCGTCTGCTAGCCTAGAGACTGTTTTGTAGTTTAGTCGCCACGAGGGGGGATACGAGTTAGAGCTGGTGAGTGGGGTGGGGGTTTTGTTGTGGCGTTTCCCTGAATACGTATAACGATGGACATAGTAATTGCTTTTTATATTATTTATTTTAATTAAAGCAGGATAAATTGGTCTTATTTATGTGTTTTTGATGATGTTAGATAATTTAATGAGGATGAGGAGAGTAATTAGTTGTGTGCAGTTAGTTAAAAAAATTAATGTACGGGATTTATTATTTAGAAGTGGTTACAATTTTAAGAGTATGTTTGCTGTTTATAATCAAGGTTTATGTGTTATAATGTATTTAACACTTTATTGGCTAGACTGACTGACTGACTTTGGAATAGAGTCGCTTATTGCCTGGTGGCATTTGTGCGACTGTTTGTGGCCCTGGGCTGGGTGTATGTCCCTTTAAGAAGGCGCTTGGCTCTGAGCTGGGCCTTCTGGAACTTTGAAGAGGAAAGACGCGCGCCCTCCGGAGCCCCCGGAGAAAAACAAAGAAGAAGAAAAAAAAAACATGCGGGGAAGAACAACGATGAACAAAGGTAAGGAACGCTGGGTCTTTTGGAACTTTATGAAATCTGGTCAAATTATATAAAATTTTTCCTACGGGAGTCCTTATGCCAATATTGTGTTAGCCACCTTTACAATTTGTCGAATGCCTCTGAGTTGTGATTTTTTAATATATTAATGTTTGAATTTTGTGTACTTGACGTACTTATAAGGGCCTAAAATTTCCTTCAATCTGTTGGATGGATGTCACCCATTGTGCTTTTTTATTACCCCCGCATAATTTGTCTTGTTTTTTTTTTTAAATTTTGACCGCCATTCTAAGAGATCATGTTTGTTCAAAAGGTCTTCAATGCCAAAGTGGGCCAGACTGATTTTGGATTATAGTCGCTTATTGCCTGGTGGCATTCGTGCGACTATTTGTGGCTCTGCGCTGGGGGTATGTTTATTTACGAGGGCTGGGGGTATGTTTATTTTATGTTTATTTACATAAATGTTTATGTTTATTTTATGTTTATTTTATGTTTATTTACGAGGGCTGGGGGTATGTTTATTTACGAGGGCGCTTGGCCCCGAGCTGGGCCTTCTGGAACTTTGAAGAGGAAGGACGCGCCCTTCTGAGTCCCCGGGGAAGAACAAAGAAGAAGAAAGAAGACCTTGATTATGATTACTATACTTTTGACAACTATTAATAAATATTTCATAGTCAGACTGGAATTGAATTGACTTTTGGATTATAGTCGCTTATTGCCTGGTGGCATTCGTGCGACTGTTTGTGGCCCTGAGATGGGCGTATGTCCCTTTAAGAGGGCTCTTGGCCTCGAGCTGGGCCTTCTGGAACTTTGAAGAGGAAGGATGTGCCCCCCCCCCGAGTCCCCGGGGAAGAACAAAGAAGAAGAAAGAAGACCTTGATTAGGATTACTATACTTTTGACAACTATTAATAAATATTTCCTAATCATATTCTTTATATTGAAGTTATTGTTAATTTATCCTGAGTTTATTGTTATGACTATTGTAACTTTTGTATAGTAGTAGCAATGATATATTTATTATATTATATCGCCGTTTAGTTTGTTCTGTTTTAACAATAAAGCGTTTACTGTTGTTATTTGTAACAGTGGGAGTGTATTTGCTTTTTTTAATGGATTTGATATTAACTAGCAAAGTAATGGGATAATTGAATTTATAGGCGAGTGATTTTTCAATAGTCGATTAATCTTACTTTTAATCTGTTATATCTAACTTAAGTTTACGTTATCCTTACCGCCTTTTACATAGTCCGTCTGAAGAGAATCAGTCCTAATATTATCCAAATCCAGTCCGAGTTGCATTCCTTTCCTTTGTTCATCGACGCTCTCCCCCCCCCCATCTGTCCTCCTTCCTCTCCCTGTTCCTCGCCGGGAGCCCCAAGAAACACGTTCCCTCCCTTCAAAGGCTAGTAGAGGAATGGGCCAGACTGTTTGTTTGTTTCATATGTATACATTCTAGTGTTTTATGACTTTAAACCCTGAAAAGGGCTAGGGGCCTCTCCCCCTTCCGGGGCCGGGCTCACCAGTGTCCAGTGCTGACACTTTTGCCCCGGCGCGTGGGCCTATTAACCCCCCTGGTGGCTATCCGGGGAGGCGCTTAGCCCTATGGCTGGGCTTTTGGTCGTGGTGCTGACCTTTATTGGCTGACCTTAAGACCCTTTGGTTGGCTGGGTATTGTAACAGAGCGTAACGGCCTTCCGCCTCAACTCCCGCCTACTAAAGTCCCCAATATCTAAGTTCTTCTTTATATCGTATTATTTATTGTGTAATATTGGATGATTCAATTTGTGAGTGTTCTTAGGCGGACGTGGTAGAAATGATCTTTATTTTCAATCCTTTTCCTTGTTTGTGGGATATTCTCTTTTCAGAGTTTCAGTTAGTGTTCACACTGTTTCCTTTTTTTATGGACTAGGTATGGTGATTGCGAGTATGTTAGTGCTTGTATGCTGGGATGGGTTATTAGGGATTCGATACGGGCTTACTGATTCCCTTTATTTGGTGTTATTAAGCTGTTTTTCGTTAGGTTTAGTTTAGCTAACTGGTTGTTTCCTTCCCCTCTCCTCCCTGTATGATTCCGGTCCTTTCTTCTTTATATCGTATTATTTACTGTGTAATATTGGATAATTCAGATTTAATCATTATTCCTCGTTAATTTGGAAAATAGTGTACATTATTTTAGTAGTTATGTAGGAACGTTTTGGGGCCAAAGTTGCGTTTCTTGTGTACATCATTCAAGTGCTAAATTTTGATTGGTTGGTATAGATTTTAGTTTTCAATCTTTCTTTTAGCTCAAGATTGTATGTTTTCTTTTTTGATTAAGCTCGGCTATTATCGGCCAATCAGATGCAGCCTTAGATTAGGGCTTATGTATTTCGTGTTATCTGATTTGTAAGCTGGTATAATATTAACCCGGTATGTTGGAAGGGGAATTTAACTGTTGTTTAGAGTTTTAATTTAAATTTTTTATTTTTCCATAAATATTTTAATGTAAATTCATATGGGGTTGTATGATTAAGTATTTATAGTATATTGTTTGAGGTTATTGCTGTGGAGTAGTACCACTGTACAGTAAATATTTTTGGCTGCCCACGTGTTTGTTTCCGTAAGAACAAAGGAACAAAGGAATTTTTCCGTAAGAACAAAGGAACAAAGGAATTTTTTGTTAATAGTTTTGGTTTTTATTCAATATGTTAAATAGTTTGTAAAATTTATATAGGAGGGTATATTTACATCGTTGGCTGTAGTAAGAGTTGTTTGGGGTGTTAAAATTCAGTACTAGTTGGCTTTAGTGATTATATAACGGCAACTAATTTATAGTTAAGAGGCAAAGTAGATTTTTAAATAGACTTTTATAAATTTAGTGGATTTAAGTAGATTTGAGTAGATTTTACTTTACCTTAGCTTTTCCTAGTGTAATATCCTTAATGTGTAGCGAATCATCCAATATTATCCTCAAAGTCCGATAGCTAAGAAAAACACGTCCGCTCTGTTCAACAACCCGCCAGCACTCCTCATGGGCCAGACTGACGACAGACTCGCTTTAAATGATTCAAATGAGTACGCGATAGAAAACATCCTTACTCGGTTTTCCTTGGGTTGAAACGTTGTGATAGCTAATGTCAAGGTGAGGGATAGAGAGAAAGTCAAAGCACATATATTCACAGTCCTCTTTGATAACAAACGACACTTTGGTTCAAAACACAATATGTTTATTCAACAAACAATTAACCATTAACAATTAGCAATAACATCAAACTATTATTTAAAAGAATGGAAACGATGTGAAATCATGTGAGATTTCCACTGTTGGAAGTCATGAGGCCATTGATGTACACTACGTTTCCTTCCTAAATGCAAAATATAGCCCTAATAGTTACAAAACTATTTATCTATTTTCTCATCGTTTCTAGAAGAGTTACGATAACAAAGTCATTAAAAGTTCTAAAGAATATCCAAAACTGCGTTGATGAAGCAGATACACTCATTATTGTCCACACACTATGGAGTCTGTGCATTGTAATTTGACATTATTGTATCGTGCCATCTGGGCATTTCTTCTCATAAGGTCAATGATGTCTTCCAAAGGAGGTAATCCATATAAATCAAAATACTCTCCACAATCCCCCTGAGGGAAGTAGATGGCGACCTAGTAAGTTTCTGAGAGATGAATGTCGTCCGTGTTGATGACATAAGCTTGATGAGCTTGAGGTTTGTGATGAGATAGCTCATCTTTAGCGCACACAACAGGATTCCAAGAAGCATTATACGAACTGCTGTTCTAAAGGAAACAAAGTTCCCAGGTATCCATTTCTTGTTTTGTTGATTTTTTAACAGATAATGATAAGTCATAAATTCAGTTCTGACGTTGTCTTTGAAAATCTCTGGCAAGTAACCATTTCTTTGTTTCGTGTCCGCACTCTGGGCTAAGAGAAATTCATTGCGATAGATCTCTAGAGTAGTCAATGGAGGGCTGGAATGATCATGCAAGATTTTATACCACTCACCCAACACTGCTTCTTCCAAGACGCGACTCCAAGTGTCGTCCAGATACTCGTCTAAGTATTCTTTTTGACTTGTCACCATACATGTATTATGATGAATTTGAATGGGATGATTGTTTTGACATCCATATCAATCTATTTTGCTCAGTTCATTTTCAGATACAAGTAACATCGATTTAGATCGATATAAATAGCTTCGATTCAGATCGATATTATCTTCGGGTTGTCCTTTATTTCAATTTTAATTAAAGCTTGATCGGTTAAAGAGGAGGCGGATAGTAATTCGACCAATTTGTATTCTAGCATTGTCGTCATGGTGGGTGGGATGGAAAACAGATCCAGTTCCGACATGGAACAAGCGCAATACTCTCGGTGCATCATTTTCCTTTTTAAATAATCAAATACGTCAAAGGCTCGGACGGCTTTTCTTTTCTTAGTATTTCTAGCTCTAGGGGTAAAGTCCTCAGAAGGGATGTTTACGTCGTCTTTTTCTACCTTCTGTCAGGGAAGCAGGAATGCCTGACTCGGCATCGCCCAAGGCATTTATATGAGTTTCTAGTCGGCCAAAAATGTATTTCCTTGTTTGAAGCAAGACAGTTTTGCTTGCTCTCAAGAGGGCTTCTTAAGGAATGTGTTTATCAATGATGAAAGTTTGGAGAAATTATGAACGTTGCGCCAAAGCAGCATCTTTCAAGGCGTGCATTCTCAGTGTCACCATCTGCTTCAAAACGGGAGCCACCGAATGAAAGGCTGATATTAACATATCTCCTAAACAATGTCCTCGCTGTCAAGTAACTCCTTGGTATACTGGCCACATGAATGACAACGGGTTAGAGTAATCCTTTTAGAAACTTTTGAGTTTCATTATGACTTTCCCTTTGATGAATGGAATATTTTGTCCCATATCTCCTTTTATTATAATGTTGGCAGTGTCAAAATATGTCTCACAGATAGGTAAATAGTGAGGATGTACAAATTCGCAGTGAGCGTGATAGATGTTTCTGCCGTCCTTGTCAGCATTCGCGGCAGAATTCACTTTGAAAGCAATGACAGGCGGTACTGAGGTGTGTCACACCAAGTTGTACTCCGCCACAACGAAGTGCACAAAGATCAAATTCAGTCCTTACTTCATTTCTACAGAAATCTAAAATATGTTGCAAAATCTGAGCTGCAGGTCACGGCAGGTATATTGTTTCTAATCTGGATCAATTTGGGGCTCTACCCAGAATATCATACAATTTAGGACAAAATGTAATGGAAAAATCCTTTTATTAGTTGGCGACGAGCTAATTTGTGGCATTCTCTCATAACTCTTCTTCTGGTTTTCTTCAAGATTTTACCAAACATTGCATCGAACCTGTCAGCAATGACGTTCACCAAATGTTGACCACTAAAATAATAGCCTAGCGGAATATTTAACCTAAACATGGTCCGTTTAGTTTTGGGGTCTTGTGTCTTCATAGAGTCACCTAGACTGATGCGTTCATCAAAGTGTTGTCGCACTTGCTCGTCATGAATATCTACCGTAAAAATGTTTTGATTTTCAACGATTTTATTTTATTTGTGATCCACAAGTTGGATGGCCTGACGAAATTTGGCCGTGTAACAGCTTTATGTGTTATTGGAAAACACCTCCATGCAACCTCACTGCGTAGCGTTAAGTAAAATTGGCTGTTTATAATTCCAGAGTTCTAGTGTTCAAGGACACGCGGAAACTCAGAAGAGTGTCTAAAAGAGAATGGTTAGGTTGACTGTTGGAATGAGGACTAACGTTGGAAGCAAGATTTCCGTTGTTGTTCCCGTTAGAAAGTTTCAGAGACGGATTGGGAGGAAAGTAACAGATGAAACTGCTGAGTAAAATTATCCTCAGTTGTTTGTCTCCTTGTTGCAAACTCAAATTGGCAAAGGCAGCACCGATGACACAATACACCACTACGATTCGGCAGAAGAAGACGATTTGCGTTTAGGAACACGTTCTCCACACCACACCTACAAGGGTTGCTTTTGTAAATCTTGCAGATAAGAACTGGGGAAAGGAATGGTTAATGCGGTAGCTGAGGCTTTGTTGACCGTCATGATAGTCACTTTTTATAGTCAATGATTTGCGAATCGTCGATCCAAGAGTCAAAACTCTGTGAGTATCCTTTCCAATGGATTTTGTCTTCTTTGAAATGATGTTGTCCCACCTTTCGGGTTCTTCGATCAAGAATGTTTTCGATCTCGTATATGTCGTCTATTTGGTTACACGTGGTAACTCGGGTAAGTAAAACGTACCTTTCATCACTTCACCGTTCATGTCTTCCAATTTATGGACGGGTGTTTGACGGCCACCTACATGTTCAGTGACACGAAACAATTTGTTGGTCCAGTGGGGTAAGTAACCTTTGTCGAAAGTGCGTTTAATTTTGCCAATGTTCACCAATCTCCTGCTGACAACACTGCACATTTCTTAGGGCGAGGCATTGTTGGGGATGTTCCGAACAAACGCTCGAAGACGGACATTTCGTTGTCGGAGTCACTTTTTTTGGTGCACGTCCGATGCTATTGATCGTAGGATTGGTTGTACACTTGGACTAGGTATGGTAAAACATCGATGTACTTGAGGGTGTGTTGATGTGAAAAATAATTTAACATGCGTTCTTTCAAGGTACGTCGAAAACTTTCCACGATACTGACTTTGCTTTCAGGATTATCGGTGGTGAAAAAATGAATGTCACGTTGCTTCAATTCTTTTTGGAAAGCTTGTTTGAGAAAATAGGTGTCTTTGTCAGTTTACCATCGAAGAGGGGAAAGTTCGCTTTATTTAAGTACTTGCACTAATTCACTACTCGTCTAGGACGTCTGTGACACGATCGAAGCAAGTTTGGAAAAGACATCAATGACACAGAACAATTAATTGTAACCACGACTGTAGGTGGCCAAATGAGAGACATTGGCTAAATCGGCTTGCTATTTCATGATCGAAATCCTCCACTGGGATGCGACTTCTGGAAAGGTTTCGTCGAATGGGTTTGTGTAAGTTTATGTGGCTTGTTCATGCAACCAGCGTAGCACATGAGGTAAACTAACACTGTACAGTCGAGTTTTGGCAACACGATAGTTTCTGAACTCCTCCGTAACATGTAGGATGTTATGGATCATAGTAAATCCTGGCTAACACCTCTATTTTTTTAAACAAGATTTTCGCTCTTCGCTGTTAATACTTTGAAGTGGTTTAGAAACCTCTTGTTTTTCCGTTGTGCCACAGGAGTAGAAGTCGAAGGAAGTTTTGGTGGTAGTGGCGGTGGTGGTGGTTACGTAATGGCTGTGGTCTTCTTTTCTGTTGTTACTTCTGGTTTCCCTTCTTTTTTGACTTCTGTCGAAGGTGCATTAGACATCATCTTTTTAGCCCAAGCTTTAAGTTCTTATCGTTGTGGTCGAGGGTAAAGGGTCAACAAGGACGCTGCAATATTACTAGGGATGGGAGCTGCTGACGTTGTTTGAAAGAGTTATCTTGCTTCTTTTTCCTCAGACATCCATGGGGCTGCATCTGTCTTGACTGCTGAGGTTAGTGGTAGTGGTGAACGTTTCATCAAGGCCATAAAATCTTTTAGGGTTGGTAGAGCTGTTTCATCTTAATCTGGCTGGTGAAAGAGTTGCTGTCGTGTTAACAACTGACCTTACTGTTGTGATCATTCCGTTTCTGACAAATTACTGCGATTCATAAAAGATTACAATTCATGTTGTACCTAGGACATTTCAGCCAAATGGACGGGCTGAAGATCTGGTGTGTGGGTCAATGTATAAGTTTGCCTACATCGTGGGTGGTCACTTTAAAATTTCATTCCTCTCCAGACTGCAAGGCTTGTTTCGAGACAACAACGTTCATCAGTTGACTGGTGCGATAATTGAGAGTCAATACTTTGTGCACTTCTCCTTGTTGGGCTCGGTATTCATAGCCGTACATTTTGGGACCGCTTATTGCAAAACGTAGAATTTTGTCGTCGGGATGCTTGTCCGTCCAGGCTCCTAAACGGTCTCCTTTGATGCCAGGGTGTTGTTGACCCAGACGATCGACGTATATGTAACTGTCCGTGCCAAAATAGAGCATACGATCTCCCAAGAATTATAAAGCTTCGTACACGTAATTATTCGGCTTCCACGAAGTCCAGTTCTTCTTCATAACTGACTAAGATCAAATGTTTACGAATGACGTCCACGTGTTTCATGTATTGGGTTTGGTCGTGAATCATCTGGAAGTAGCGTGGGGGTGGGTTTGTCAAATACTCCATCTTCGGTAAAGAAGGTCGTTGTGCCATTTTCCCCACATATAGTTTAACATCACTTTGACAAGCGATCACCTTCCTTCGTTTTCTCGACGTGGTCTAAAGTGATGTCTTCCCATTTATTTGTCTTTGAATTTATTTAGGCCTTCGGCAGTGTGGCGCGAGCAATTATAGCCGATGGGTTTTGGTTCAGTATTAAAAAGGCATACACGTAGTCTGCAAAAATGCCTTTTAGAGTCTCATCGCCCTTGTGATATTTATCTGTCTCGGGAAAGTTATATATTTCGTACACTTCTAACAGATAGTACCCAGGTCAATATATTTTAACAGTTCCAATGTGACCCACATTCCCGTTAATGCGCGTTATTCCTGGTTGTGTTGACTATGTCTTTCTTGGTTGCTTGTGCCGGCACAAGTACGACATAAGGAAAACATCAGTTTTCATTGACAACGATGAGGCAAAAGGGGATTGCACAAATTCGTATGAGGCAAGACTATGCACTTGATCAATTCTTCGTATGGTCGAATGTTTTCTTGGTTGATATCTTCCGTCAGCAATTGCAGGTGCCCTATGGAAAAGTGACAATATATGCACACAGAGGACGCACGTCCAAATTATTTGATTTCCTCTCCTTTCTCCTCGTCGGATAGATACAGCACTCAGGTGGCATTCGTCCGTCTTCTGTACAAACTGTCACGCGGGTTCAGTGGGTAACTCTCCACGATGCGTTTAAAATCTGGAAAAGTTTTCAAACAGTGATCGTACTCGTGTTACAACATTTCTACTACTTGGAATCCTTTCTCTTCTAATTTCAAGCGCCGCTGACAAGTGACCTGGGACAAGTCTTACATGGTCCATTGTAAAAACTGATTTGTTGTGTCATGTTGATGGTAGCACATCGAACATCCGTGAAATAAGCACCAGTTTAACTTGTACACGATCTTGGAGTTTTCTTAGTCCCAGCACTTAACCGAATACATTTCGATGGTCTAGTCATTTTATCCGTTGCGAACGTGTGCTGCTAAAAGCCTTTGGCCATTTCTGTCATTCCAAAAGTTTTAGTTATGCAACTCAAAGGCATGGTTAAGCAACTTATGGAATCTTTCAACTGCACCTGGTCCTTTTGCATGGAAATGATTTTGGCTCCGTTCAAAGCCACTTTAGGACGTTCGGTACTTTGTTCCATATAGTATCTGAGTAAAACTTTCCCATCGTATCCCGAGAAAGTGTGAGCCATCATCGTAGCATAGCGATGACAATCTCCATAATGTTTGATGTCTTCTTGGCTCCACATCTCCATTGGGTGAAATCGGTCAGAGTGTTTGGTCCCCAAGAGCTTTTATCACGTCCTCCAGGAATATTGCTACAATTAGGACAATGAGTAAAGATAGGCTATTGGATGTACCTCTTGCACACTCGGTGGGCCATGAAGAAATTAAGAAAGTGACTACCGGTCTCTTGTATTCATTTTGAAATCAAAAATATGTAATTGCCTTTCTTCTAGTCTTCTTTTTCATGTTTTGAATGGTATTTTTGAATGTAACAATTGTGTTCCAAGTCCATGATTTAGTGACAATATGACATCGCTTCTTTCCTGAATATACGTGCAATGTTAGTTTGGTATAAAAAATAAGAACATTACTTGTTAAACGAAATACAAAACCCTTACTAAAATAACATAATTTCCCTTTACTCATTATGGAAAAGTGAACAAAATAGAATGGCACGAACGTTCCATTTATTATTTATAGACGAAGAAATGTCTCCTATGTTTCGGAATAAATATAGCATTATCATAAAAATAGTTTTATTGTATTTACATCGTATCTCTTGCAAGGAGATGATGGGTGCTACAATTGTACGTAATTTCCTTTTTAATTACATTAAAGCTTGAAATTAGTCCCTGATAATCAACCGAATAGTAGCAAGAATATACTATTTTCAACAAACAAAGAACAAGAATATTCCAAGTTCGGGACCATAACAAAGGACAGCGTATGCATTTTGACAGTCTAAGATGAAGCAATCTAGTTAAATTAGTCTAACAACAAAGGTAGCGCATTGATGTATATTTGAAGTTGTATTAAGTATCTTCTTCTTTGTGAATGAGTCATAATTGTCCTCATTATAAAGGTTATTTACTGCCCACTTAGCAATTAAATCTGACAGATATATTAAAACAATGGCGAATACCTAATAATATACCGCTGTTCCATTACATTGGTTTATAAATCGAATGCTTTAAATCAAAATTACATACATACATACATACATACATACATACATACATACATACATACATACATACATACATACATACATACATACATACATACATACATACATACATACATACATACATACATACATACATACATACATACATACATACATACATACATATATAAACACACATACGCACGCACGCACGCACATACATACATACATAAATGCATGCATGCATATATATATATATATATATATATATGTAGTAAATGAAAAGGCAGATCCTAATCCAAAGACCCTTTTTAAATCCCTGAAACCTCCAAACAAATACAAATTACCCCTTTTTCTCTATCCTAAAACCCCAACCCCTATGCAAAATCCAAAGTCTATAAGTACACAAAATACCTAGGTAATATAATCAATAATCACGCTAAGAGCCCAGCTATAGAACACCTGTTGCAAAATACCTAAGTAACGTAATCGATAATTGATTAAGTAACAGACGTTTACCGAGCCAGGTAACTTTTATTAATAATGATATACGTCATACGGAGATCACGTGATCTTCCAGAATTTACTAGAAGATAGGTAAAATACCTTTGTCAAACTCAATCTTCCAAATCATTACCATATAAGTTAGTAGTCATTGCGGTCGCTGAACTTTCAAGGGAGAGATAGGTAAAATGCTGTGTCAGACTCAATCACGTGATTTTCGAGAACATTCCAAATCACTGGTATATAAAGCTCTCATAGTCATTGCGGGGACGGACTTTCAAGAGAGAGGATACAAGAGGAGAATCAAGTAAGTGATATTATTTATATTTCAACACCAATGATTAATGTTTCATCTGTTGACATTATAAATACTTCATTATCACGATGATAGAGACTAAACTTTACTTTACCACTCACAAAACGACGAGATTCCAACAAATCTTTTATTTGTGGCTTGTTTAGAGGATATTTGTTGTCGATAAAATATACCTTTGACCGATCGAGATCAATTGTAAGTTTAGTATATTTTTGTTGGCTAATCAGACTATGAAAGTTTTTAAATTCCGCTAGTAACCTTTGATACAAGTGTTCGAGATAATTGAAATACTCGCTGTCATCAGAACTAATGAGCGAAAGTTTTAGCTTGTCACGTGTTCCACTAAAACATATACCTGATGTTTCATTATTGATTTCAACTGTCAATTGTTTGCCGTCCATCATTAGATATTTGGTTTTGCTACTGTAGTTATTTGTCACTGTTAAATTTTCAAACATTATTTCTTAAGTTTAGATAAAATTTCAGTTGGAAAAGATAATGTCAAGTATAGATCTATCATCATGACAATACCCTAATTCAAGTGTATCTACTCCATTTTCGCAATAACGCTTATCATCAAAATTACTCAATCCGCGTTTGATAATGATATCTGTTTCTAGCTTATGACGATTAGTCCGAATTGCCATAGCTCTCTTAAAACTAACACCGCCATCAAGCGCATACTTGTAGTCATCAAATGTCATAAACTTTTTAACAAAATCACGAGGCAGACCTTTTGGTTTTTTCTTTTTTTTATTATTGTCTAACAATACGGCATACATTTTGCTACGTAATCCGATAAAGTATTTGATAGCGCTCGAGTTCATTTCATCTTTGAAATTACCAAAAACCTTTTTATTTGTGTCGTCATGAAATCTACTGTCACGTGGGTAATCAGAAAGATCAAACAGATATCTATTATCAAACATGTCCTGATAGATGTCCTCGCATTCGATTTCATACACGAGTGAATCAGTATCAGTAAACAATAATCTACTGGCCGGCCATTGATTTTTAACAAAATTATAATGAAAATCATACATCAGCCACTTTGATAAATCTAACACTGAAGCTCCAACGTAGATCGGCTTGTTTAGTTTTAGATTTGTTTTTCTTCTTTGTATCGCAACAAGATTCTCATTAAAAATTTTCATGCTCACAAAATCATCGTCTGACACAAGTTTGTTTCTACGACTGATATCATTAACCTGTTCGATATTTACGCGTTTCCTAATATTCTCCATCGTCTTACCAAACTCGGAATTGTTCATCAGTTTAAAGAAGTTTTTCTCAAAATCAGTTTTTGCTATAGCTCTTCTTGAAGTGTTCGAGATAATATAACCTCTCATCCACGGCGACTGATTAAATTTTATTACACGATGAACTTTTCTCAACACAAGACCAGCATCGACTGCTTGTTTTAAAACTTTGTAATGACGTTTATTAAGCAAATATGGTACTAGTTTTTTGACCATGGAATGTTGTCTTGGTGATGCTAACGCTTGTTGTTCTTTTGATAACAAGCAATAATATATGACCATCGATTCCGCGCAGAAAGTGTAATCGTTATGCAATTTGTGTAGCCAAGTTGGATTATCTAGATCAACTTCAACGAAATATGAAACATCGTCAGGTATCTTTTTTCTGTCTCCGATAGAAATCGATCAGCCGTGATCAAGTGAAATCCACCAAGAGGCATTGGTTCTGCCATCGAATACCCGTACAAGTTATTACAATCTAGATAAACTATATACTTCGAAGGAAGCTCAGGATTATACTTTTTCAAATATTTGTTGTTTGCTTCAGCATATTTTTTTGTTATCACGCTGATACCTCTTTCGATAAAATTGAACATATCGACGTCAGTCAGTAATTCCAACCTTACCATACTAAACTTTAGCAGAGCATCCCATGACAGCCCAGGGGCATAATAATACCAACAAGGATCTAATCCGTAATTATTAAAACTTACTTCTCGAAAACTTTCAAAAACATCTGCTAATAATAACACGTCAGTTTTCAGGTATACATCATGATAATCACCAAAAGTCTCACAATCAAACTCTTTCCAGATATCTTGTGCATACTTGTACTCGTCATCGGTTATATGTTCATTTTTAAGCTGTGAGTAAAATTTGTCTTTGTCAGGTAAAAATGTTTCATCAAATTTACTCCAGTCGTCGAGATATTCGTATTGAAATACCACTTTTTTAGCTAGTATATTAAATTTATCTCCAAAACAGTCTCTTAGGTTATCAAATTTACTACAACCTTTTACTAACTCATCTAACGAGGTTGCCATAAACTGCAACCTGTCAATGAAACGCAATTTACCTAGCGTAACTGACATGTACTTTTCAAAATTATTTGGAATGCATTTGAAGACGTTATCGAGTTTTAGACGAGCTTTTATATCAGGATCACCAAAAGCTTCTACTATAATATGGCTATCATATCCTCGAAAATTGTGAAGAATAACCGGAATAAAATCTGGAGCATGAATTTTAAATTACACTGATTCTGAGCCGCTCCACGGTACTGTCCGGTCAAATGGCAATGGTTATGTACTTTTTTGTTATCGTCAAAAGCTTTTTCACAAATATGACAAATTTCTGCTTGCTCGTGATCAGATTCTTGTTGAGGTGTTAACATTAGCGTTACCTTTTTCAAACGATAAGTAATATTATCAACTTCGTTAATCAACTGCTTTAGAAGCCAGAGAGCTGGATTTTTACCACGATAGTATTGGATTGGTTTAGATAATCTAGAATCAGTACAACAAACTACCTTGTACGCTACTCCACATGGAACATGATTTTGAACTTTTCTTGTACTCGATTAGGATTAATTTCTACGCCAAGTACAGGTTGAAGTAAACATTCGAAATCAGCGTTTATAACGAAAGGAAATTTTAGTTTATGATTATGATGGACAAACTGTAACACACTATCATTTTTAGACGGCATTGTTATTCTTTGTACATGACTACAATACTGCAGATGTTTTTGTAATTTTTCATGATATTTACAACCGTGCAAGCAGCGATAACAAAAGAACGTTTTCTTTTTTCGTCTATTTTACTGTCCACCAACTAGTTCATGAAAATTTTTGATCCAAACGTAATGATTTTTATAAAACAGTAAATTGATAGTCGATTGTGAAGCTTTTTCTGAAATATATCTCTGATAGACCTTTTCTTTTTTATCAAGTCCGAAAACGTAAATCAAAAGAATGTTTTGCTTTTCAAATTTTGGTATTTGATTTTCTGCCACTGGAAAATCAATACCAGCACAATTTAATCTTGACACGTGACTGATATACTTCTCAACGCGATCAGCGTGTTTTTCTGCTGAAAATATTGCCGAAAGAACAGCCCATTGGAAACATTTGTTATCGACGTTTTTTTATATTTATACAGCATCTTTTAGCTTTTATTTTTGGTGTTAGGTCAATATACGAACTACCGCGTAATGCGTCATATTTCATCGTGTGAAACAAAATTTCCTTGATCATTTCAAACTTTCAACCCGAACCTAATTCGCTAAATTCCTCTATGTTTTCCAAATTTCTTGGTGTATTTCGTAAGCTAGTAACAAAAGATCAGTCCCAAGTAAAACACGTCTGGATTTCGCGTTGATATAAGGGTCTATAGTTTCCTTGTCAGTCGATTCTTCCGTCACAGGTAGTTTTGAAAATATAATGTGATATTGTACTAATATTCTTAGACCCTTGTGCTTTTCAAGCTCACGTTTTACGGTTGTCTGTAGCAAATCAAAGAGATTTGCTGCAGTAAAATTTATCAGTACGATTCGATTATCGAACCGATAACTGTTGTCAAATCCTGTAAAGGCAGTCGCTATTTTTTCAGGTACTCCCATAAGGCTCTTTTTGGCTATATCACGCAATTTCAACATTGCTATACTATAATCTAATGTCTAATTGATTGTTCGATCGATAATTTACCACACACAGCGCATGGGCCAGGTTGAAAAAACAATTAGAGATATAAAAATAACTATAGTATAATGACACAAAATCTGACAAGCGCATGTGAGCAAGAGGTATATCACTTTCACCCAAAGTACAACCTATACGCTGGAAATGCATATTAGGTTCGGTTATTAACATCAAAACTAGAAATTCTGTTGGCAAAGCAACGTCAGCGGGTTATAAGATGAGTGTGAAGGGAGATAATGTCGAAAGAATGGAAATGTTTAGAAAAGATTTTATTTACACGTTGTTCTGCGATGATATTCCAGATGGACAGCGTGTATATTATTTGAACGGTGCAGTCACTGATGATAATATCGAAAACTTATCCTTACAAGATGAATTTTAGCCGCATCCGTTCTTTGATTTATACGAGGCTAACGATCGCGGTATTATTAGAAACAGAAAAACTAAAAAAGTTCTTGGTACTACAAGCAATATGGGCTATCTCGTAGCAACTGTTAGAGGAACACTAGTCGATAAATTTACTTATAAATCTTATCGTTTTGTTTACGAGGTATTTCATGGATCTATTACCGATGGTCTGGTCATTAATCATATCAATAACGTAAAAACAGACAATCGATTGGAAAATCTAGAACTAGTGACGCAACAGGAAAATGTGTAAGAAGGAAGAGGTGGTGGTATTAATTATAGATGCCCAGAAAAACCTGTTGTTTCGTTAAATTTCGAAACGGTCGAGGAGATGAAATTCAAATCGATTACAGCTGCGGCGAAATATTATAATATACATTCTATGACAGTAAAATTTGTAGCTGATAGAGTAACAAGATCAGCTTTTTCAAGCGAATACAATGCTAGGATATGTTTCAGATATGATGATTTAAAATATTTGATAGCTCAGTTTTAGTTAAACAATGATGAGCAAATGCTATAATATCATTATGATTAAATGTTAGCGTTGTTACTGCGTTTTCATTAATTTTATTTTTTTCTGCTGCTGTTAGCAATATTTTATGAGAATCACCTTGCATCACAATAACGTCAACAGAATATGCACTATAACCCGAAAAGCATATTCTTACCGCTTCGGCTAGTTCGTTGTAATTTACTATATTAACCTTTGGTGATATTTTACCTCGTCAGTCATCTTATAATAACAAATTAGATAAAACTATATTATAACAATGGACGTGATGAAACGACTCGCTGAATTATACGCAGAAGAGACTACTGCAAGAGATGTAAACATTAACGATAAAGTTGCAGACAATATTACAATCACTAACGATATGATAGACAAATCTGTTGGTTATAGAGAAGATGATATTTTATGCAATAATGAGTCTGACGATGATGATAAAATAGTCACCGTCATATCATTGATAGATCAAATTACAGCAGACCAACCACTGGAAAATATAATGCCAAGTATCACATTGCTAAAAAAAAAATTAATTTTACCGTTGCCGAACAACTGTTTTGGCAGCTGATCAAACCTTTCTGATACATTATTATCCCAGGCCGACAAAAAAAATATCAAATTCGATTCCATATTTCTTAAAACTTTTAATCTAATGACGATCTCTGACGATCGCAAGCAGTATCTAATATCGTTATGTAAACCAGTAAAATGTAAACCTGTCAAACGAAGGTATGAATTAATTTATAATAGCATTATATCATAATCTGTTTGGTTGGATTCCAACTGTTAAATTTATCGCTATACAAACGCCATTTGACTAAACTTTTATCTCCTTTTTTCCTAATCACTTTTTCGATAACGAAAACATCTTGTTCAGCTTTTTGTAGTTCTTGTTCATAAAAACTACCTACGACAGGTTCCCCTGCCAGATCTTTTAACACGTACGTTACAGGTATTTTTAAAAGTACTTTATCAACAACAAATACTTCTTCGCTCCAGTTCGGAGTAAATACTTTTGCAAATACCTTTTTTATCAAAGAAACTCTAACTTTATCACCAACCTTAAATTTATGTCTGCGGTACATGTTTTCGTTCGCCAATATTTGATTTTTAATCGCGTCATTGGGTGACATTTTAATAGTTCGATGTTTCGTGTTATTATACTTGTCCACGATTTGAGAACGGTCATCTATGTACCTGCTGAAGTTTTTAGCTGTCAAATGTTTGTGTATTTTTTCGTTTAACGTGCGATTAAATCTCTCGACAACAACGCTTTTACCCTCGTTTCCTGTAACGTATTTTTTATATTATTTTGTTCTAGAAACTGCTCAAACTTTTCGTTAAAAAACTCAGCTCCGTGATCATTCCAGATTTTATTCGGTTTTCTTTCTATACTCGTTATAATTTGTTTTAGCGCATCAGTCATTGAAGTTCATGTCTTATCCGAAACAGGTACACTGAAAGCGTATTTGCTAAAAACATCTATAACATTAAACAAATACCTTTTTGGAGCGCCATCAGCGCCAACGTTAAACTGAGCAAGATTGGATACATCCACCAAATCTATTGCCCAGATATCATCTACGGCATTAACGACAACCTTACGTCTCGGAAACTTTTTTTAGGTCTGTGTAGTTCGACTGCAAGATCATCGTATAATTCTTTTCCGAGTCCAAGTTTATATTTTGCTCCAATCATTCCCTGAACAAATCTTCTATCAAAACGTTCTCGTAGATTTGTTGGCTCCATATCACGTAATTCGTCTAACATTACTTTATCACAATCTGCTTTCGAGTTCTCATGATCACGATAACAGATATGACGCATTGCTATTGCATCCACTTGATTATAGGGCTCTTGTCCTGGTAATGGATTGTCATTTTCATCTAATTGTTGATCTAGCGGATTGTAAGGTCCTGTATACAGGTGACCTGGCAAAGTCCAACCGCCTTTTGGTTTTGGTAATTTACCAATAATTTTGTGTATATCTATACCTGTAACTATTATTTCTCTGTTATTTCAACATTGACAGTATGCGACAATTTTATTTTGCTCAAGACAAATCTCTGTCAGAATCACAGTTGCATATCATTCTATATTTTTAGTAGTCTATAAAATAACCTCCATAACAACATAAGAACAACCAGCGCCTAGAGACTTTTTCTTTAAAGACATATTTTTTCTTTTTCCACAGATTGCACAAATACTTTTAACATCATCCTGTTGTTTTTTGTTTTTCTGTTGTTTCATTAATATATTATGTTTTAGTTCTACACTTGAGACAATATGTTGACATTAATATACTTGAAAGTTTAGATAAAATTAATTGCAATCTCATCATTAGCGTGAGAAGGTTGCTTGTCAAACTGAAAAATAAATATTAAAAAATTGAGATTTCTGCTTATCTGTCGGATAAACATTATACAATAATATCCGCAAGCAGACGTTCCAACAGGTTGGAGTTGATTTGACGAATAATATACCTTTTTATATTTTTGTTCATACACTTTTTTATTATATCGCTTGGAGGAAGTCCAAACGAGTCGAAATAATTATTATTATAAACTACTACCCAATGCGTATCGGATCCGTCATTAAAATCTTGCAAATGTATCACACACGAACTTACAGCTGACGGCGCTTTTATTGCTGCCAGTTCATCTTTAGAATAAACTCCGTGAAATCCAGGAACCGCTTTTAACTTTTTAATTATATCAAAATTACTCAACGGTATGGTCGTGTTCCCGGTAATGTTGGACCCCTTCCGATTCCTAAAAAATTTGGTAGCAGACTTCCCGCTAGTCCCGCCAAAAGTGGAGCTAAAGGAATAATTCCTCCTTGTTTTGCTTGTTTGCGTTCTGTTGTTTTATTTTTTTTGGCGATTTCATTTTCCGTTGTGGCATTATAATATATCATTTACATAAAATTTACAATTTTTTTTACTCCACGTCCGCGAATAATACCATTACCCTCAACTGCTTTTTTCGTTGCGCCCGATATTGCTCCCGTCGCTGCTGCTAGTCTTAATGTGCCTAAGACTGGTAAAATTTTGCAGCTAATACTGATAATGCTGGACCAAGAAAACCACCTTTGACAACAATGCCGTTTGCCAGCGCTGTTATTTGTGCAGCACTCAAATTTAAGACAAAAGCTTTTTTACGATTATACTTGTTTACTTGATTTTTTTGTCAGCAATAATTTTATTAAAATACCATCAGAAATATTAGTGTTGATTTTTAATTACACCTCTTCTAGCTTTGCAACAGCAGCTAATAATTGTTTAACTTGACCATCAGTCAAATATACTTCTTTTACAATATATTTTGTCATTTTATATAACAACTGTAGATTAAACTTGAACAGTCATTTTACCTCCAACAGAATCTGTCGTAATAAATCTATCACTAATCACTAATGCGTATACGTACAACGACGCTATTGAACCTCTCCAAGTGTCCAGGTAATTTCAATATCCGCTGTGCTGTCTACAGCTCGCACGCTATGTTTACTAACATCAAAATGAAATATAGGATAAATTGTACGAAATTCCTCTGCTGATATCTGAGATCCATCTTCAACATCCTGATATTTTTGAATTGCGTCAATCAGGTACATGTACGGTCGAGTAATATTTTTATTAGCATCATCAGCAAAATTACATTCTATAGCTCGTTCTGGATATTGCTTCGAATTTAGTCTAGCGTATATTCGTCTGACATCAGTGTGGTCAAATATTGCATTATTTTGTTGTTGGTTGCCTCGTCGGGCGTGCTGTTGAAATACGACAAATATTTGTCTCGGCAGTTGTTCACCTGATGTTGTTATGACCCTCCACGTGTAGTCAGTAGTATTTGGACCCGCTGTCTGATATATTTTATGCTGCTTAAAATAAATTCTCTTTGTATGCCTCTCAAGCGTGCTATTTAGTTCTGATATTTTAGTGATTGATGGTGTTATACGTGGCATCCACAGAGCAAGTTTGTTTATGATAAACTGTACATCAGCCCCTCCAAATCTAAACAAGCAATCGTTTTGTTCTGCTCGATCTAAAATAAAAGTATGTTTTACACCGCGAAATACTTTATCATGATCGTGACAAAAGCCGAAAATCATACTTAGTGGAAGCATCATTGTAATTTGACGTGATCCTGCTGAAAGTTCTCTTCGCCTAGCAAATCCTTCATTATAACGTGGATTTCTCACGTCAAGTATGTTAAGAATGGAATCTAACATTGCAACGGCGTCTAGAGCTGCTCCTGGTGGCGTTATATTAAGATTAGTAAAAGCTACAATAAGTGAGAGTCTCACAGCGTCTGCATTAGCAGCTGCACCTGGTGCTGCTATACCTAGCGCGTCTGCATTAGCAATAAGAAAATTTCTCACAATTACAAGATCTGCTACCGCATCAGCTCCGTGCACCATAACACCTCTCTTTAAAAATTCAGTTGATTCAGCTATACCCCGTCCAGTATCTTTAAACCACATCATGTTGGTTGCAGTTGATCTCGAGTAATCATCTGAAAATGAAATAATATTTAAAATTGTACTTGCATCTTGTAGATGACCTGAAATATCTTCTATAGTTTGATTGGCCAGTTGATATCTAGCACTTTTGAATAAACACCAGCCGTTATTTATAAGAGCACTTCTGCTCCAACTGCAATTGCAGCAGGTGGATTGGCTACTATCATAATCTGAGCACGAACTTCTAACATAGCCTTATGTGGCAGTAGAAATACGTCTTCGTCTCTGATGTTAAAGGATCTAATACCAGCTTTATTTGGTTCGTTAGAATTCTCATCGAGACACTCAACATACTCAAATTCTGTTACATCGTTGTCGATGTCATGGGTTTCTGTTAACTCGAGATAATTTTAACAGACATTTTATTTATTAGATTATATAAAATTTTATTGCGGCACTGTTACTTTAGATATTAATTTTTGTATGATCTACTCGCCCTTTGGTGATAATAGTTTTTTTTGTTGTTGTTATCATAGCTCGTTGAGTTTCTTTTGTTGGAGCGATTTCTGAGATAGCTTGTTTTATTTTAGATACGGTCGGTGGATCTCCTTTATTTTATCAACTATTGTATGTCCCACCGCAGTCCCAGCGGCAGATGCAGCCCCAGTGGCAAAAGCTTTACCAACGTCAATAGCAATTGATGCAACTTTACGCGCTATACCCGGCACATTTTCAATAACTTTAGTGAATATATTTCCAAAAAATCCTCCTACTATTTTCTTCGATAATTTTTTTTTGTTTCATTATATCTGATGTTGTATAATTTTTATTATTGCTCGCGTAGATGTAAATAATAAGTTACAACTTCATTATTAAAATGTAGCTGTTTTCCTGATTGATCTGTCAACTGCATTAATATACTTGATATTTGATTTTCAACATTTAACGGATAATAGATAATATGTCGTGGATTTATTTGCATGAGAGAACCTGGCGGAACTTCTGGTGAGAAACTCTAAATCGTTTGACCTATGCTGCCTTTTGATGTATAAGAGCTAGAAGCAATAGAGCAATTTACTAACATCGTATTTACTTCTGTTATATTTACTGGCAGTTCACTGTCATACGTAAGAGCCTGATCAAGTGCAGTGGAAGTTTTTTCAGTAAATCCTAACAGTTGTGCAATACTTCTTTCTCTTGGTTCAAGACTGATTACTATATTTTTCAAAGTTATCCTAGCTCGCAATGTGTTATACTTTGCTGCCAATTCAAAATTATCAGCCACACCGCCAGTTTTTGTGATGAGCTCTTTGATTGTCCTGTTTAGATCAGTAATATTATAAGCTCCTTGTGGAATTATTTTTTGTTGTAGATATTGAAGATGTTGTAATCATAGTAAACCACATTTCATCGTTAATATCATTTTTCACGTTAGGCATAGCATTCCAGCAGGTACAAGAAATTAATCCAATCTCATATTGTTTTGCAGGATCTAAATGTACAGGTGGAATATAATTTACTGAAACATTTGCACTATTTTTCGCAGACACATTAGAGTCTAGCAATAATGTTAACATTTTTTATATTATATCATTTTACAAAATTAAGTCGCGGTGTAAAGTTTCATATTCGTCAGATGTTAATAATTCGCTCGATTTTAGATGATCAAGTATGTCAATGATTTCATTATCAATTTCAACACTAACATTTCCAGCTTCATTTGATGATATTAATAACATCAATCTACCTGTCATTTCAGTAGTTGATGTAAATATTTTTACACCAGTTCCTGCTTTTCCTTCTCTATTTTTTCTACACGAGTTTTATCGAATGTAGTAAATTTCCTTCTAAAACTCCACCACTTACCAAAACCATTTGGTCTACCACTTTACTTTCTGCTGTTCTTCCAAATGTTGAAGCAATAACACTATATCTCATTCTATCATAAAGTGGAAGCATATCATTAATTTCTGTAACCGTATTTAATTCATCTTTAGCAGCAGCTCCGTCTTCTAATATTGTATTTAATCTATCGATTAATACTTGATATTCTACATTAGTTCACTTATATTATCAATATCTTTAATATTTTCTTTCTTTAAAAAAATCATCGTACTCATTTTCTTTTATCTCATCATTTGCTCTTCTTATAAAAAAATTTCTTTTCTCTCCAACTTCCATAACCTTTACAGTAAGCTCACCAACTATTTTTGCTCCTCTTTGATATCTTTTATTTCTCCTAATAAATTTGTCACAATATTTTTTATTCCTTGCGTTGTTAACTCTGCCAATCTTCGCTCAAGTTCCAGCGGATTATTTATCAAACGATCTATTTCAGCTTGTATAGCAGCAGGATCAGCTATATTTGCTGTAAGTGCCTCAGTTAGTTTTCATTTTTCTTCATCAGATCTAGTAGCAATTTTTGCAGCAGCTGCTTCTTGTTGTTCTTTAACAATTCCAACCAAACCCTTTTCATGCAATTGTTTAAGTTCTTCTTCTGATAGTGGTTTAGGTTCAGGTTGTTTTCCAAGTAGTGCTTCAGTAACTGGCTTGAAAATTGTAGCTGTTGCTTCTGTAGCAGTTACTTGTCCACGTCGTGCTTGCTGTACTTTTTGCTTAAATGATTCCTGAGATTGAGAAAGCTTTTTTTAGATCTTTTATGTGTTGTCTGTATCTTGCTCATTTGTTCATTATTATTATTATAAATTTTATAAAACTAAAACGCTTTAGTGTAAGTAACTGTTAATACAACAGCGGAACATTTTAGTTGGATCATGTGTAGTTTATCAAATAAGAAAAAGTTGAATTTATCTTTTGTAGCATTACGATAAAGTTCAATCAATTTATCTTAATTCACGTCACCGCATTGCTCGCTTGCAATATTTCTAACGTCAACATTGTCCAGCCCTGGAAATAATATAAAACAACCCGTATTTCGCCGAACAAATCTGTCAACATTATAAAATCCTTGAGCGATATAAACAGAATTACTGTTTATTACGTGACAGTGAGAAATACGATCTTATTTTATTCATCTCCATGTTACTTATCGGAATATCGTCAAAAACTACTATCGTATGTTCATCTGCATCAAGTTGATTAACTGGAATAAGATCTTCTGGCTGCCTAATTATAAAAAAAATCTTCACCAGCCTTAAGATCATCACGAAGCTTTTATTATACTCGCTTAATAACTCATACTTATCTTGTTGTGGATTGATCTTGTAAATATGCACTCTATCGTAGTTAAAATTATCACCAAGAAGCAAATTCATAAGGAAATTTGTTTTTCCTGATCCAGTTCGCCCAACAATAAGATAATGACAATCAGGAAGGTCATTGTTATGTTTATGCTTCACCAGTTTCTCTGTATCAAAGTTTAATATCGTCGACTTTGCCATTGTTGTTATAATTTTATATAATGTTGATCATTTTATCTAGGACAGTAAAGAATGAGTTACTATACAAAATTTGGGGGGGGTGATGGTGTGAGGGTATTTGCAGGGTTTTATAATACGCTGAAGTAGTACAAGCTTTCCATATTGGAATGTCATTCTCGCGTTCACTATTTAGAAAGTACATTATGTCAAAGAAGAATGGTACATGATACATACGTTGTAAACATAATGGTGAACCAGACAATATTGGACTGTATCTCGCACATCGAGGGGACCCGAGTAGCCGAGTAGTTTAAAGCGCTGTCCTTTACGGAAAACTGCCATCTCACCTCTATCTGCGTGTGTTCGAGTCTAGGATTCGGCGAATGTGGATATGTGAGAAAGTTTGCCAGTAGCTTCTCTCCGGTGATTTCCCAGTTTCTTCCTCCACCTTTAATACTGGCCATGAATAGCCTATCGTGTGCTGAAAAATGGCGTTAAGCCCATCAATCAATCATTTGTTCACTATAAAGATAGGAAACGTTTAATGGCAGAATACTTTACCCGTATTTTAGGAAGTAAAAGCAACAATATATACGACCAAAAAAACCTATTTATATTAATAACGTTTTTCCCTTATCGCTTACATGAGTTTGGATATTGGTGAAGACTGGTCCAGGGGAGCTTTAAAAGCATCCATTTTAAAGCGTATGCATGCTCTAAAAAAAATAATCAAACATTTATTTCAATGCATGGATCCATTTTGCTTATGTCTGCGCAATACCCCGAAAATTGTATATACATTCGGCTCAAACAAGATTTTCGAACGTTTTCGGTATTAGTGTTCACAGCTACAATTGAGTCACACTTTAATGGGACTATTTTATGCATTTATAATAGCTACTTTGAATTTGTAAGCTTCAAGATATCGAAAAATCGTGAAAATAATATAGTTTGTAACGGAAATTTTTTAAATTCTAATTGATTGAAAGACAAACGTATGGTTTCTCAATCTAATATTAGTTCATGTTTAGGAGCACTAACATAACATCTTACAATGCAGTCAGGAAAGCGAATAGCAGGGTGATCCATAGATGTTTTCTTGTTAAGTTCTCTGGTAACATAAGCTTATATATGGTGCTGTAGTCAGTGGGATACACTTGTGCATTTTATAAGGATTACATTGTTTTGATTATTTTAAGTAATAGATCACGGAAATCAATTGTTGTTTAATGGAAATTGTGCGTGGAGGATTCTTGAATCTGCTACCGACTGCAAACTCCCCCCTTTCTCTCTCTCTCTCTCTTTCTCTCTCTCTTACACACACACACACACACACACACACATTACAACACAAGATCATTTTTCAAAATAATTATTTTTGCAATAATAGTAATAGAGGAAAGGGTGGTTTGAGCCACAGACCCTTTTTTACATCCCCTGAGACCTGCTAACAGACACAAATTACCACTTCTCTTTGTCTTAAAACTTCCACCCCAAATGATATACACATAAAATTGAAAAGCAGATCCTATCCCATAACATGTATACCTTACTTGGTAACATCAGTTACCTAATCAATATCATCTATAGAGCATAGTAAAGTTTTAAAACTCCAACCCCTACACAAAATCCAAAGTCAAATTTTCTATAACTACACAAAAGACTGGTCAAGTAGCAGATGTTTCTTTTAAGGAAAAGGCTGATTTGAGAGCAAAGACCCTTCTTATCACACCTCCAGACCTTCAAACAAATACAAATTACCTCTATGAGAGACCCTAAAACCCAAACCTCTACACAAAATCCAAAGTCTACACCTATACAAAATACCTAGGTAATTTAATCAATAATTACGCTGAGAGCCAAGCTATAGAACACCTGTTACAAAATACTTAGGTAATGTAATCAATAATTGCGCTAAGAACTAAGTAAATAACAGATGTTGCTATAATTAATAATTCTATGAAGACCAAGCCAAGTAAAATGTCTTAGTAATGTTGTATACGTCATACAAAGATCACGTGATTAGAAGGAATGTTCTCGAATAAGGAAATACTGTAAAGCTCATGCGTGATCGGAAGTTTCTGGAAAATGAAATATCATAATGCGCATGCGTTAAAGCCTCTGTATAGAAGGCAGGTACACGTCTGATCACGCAGTTTGAGCGAATGCTTCATCAGATAACAGATATACTGAGATCATGTTAACACCCAGGCAGAAATTGAACTACGCATTTGTGAAAAGGTAAGTACATTATTATTAAGTTTAGATAAAATTTTATATTATGTCATACTTCTTTTGATAATCTTTTTCATATTTGCTCACCCGCATTGGTAAAATATCTGTCAACATATTGTCAATAATACGAAACTCACGTATTAAATCGTCCATATTATATATTACACCTCGACGGTAAGATCGAATCTGATCAAGTAGTTTTTTGTAAGTAATAACAGCTGTTTAACATCCATGCGTTTTATTAAAAGTCTTGGTTCAACTTTTTTACATGCTGCTGTAAGGGAAACACCAACACCAGATATAATTAGCAAAAACGGATTTATTGATGCTCCAGTTGAAATTATACCAGAACTTGTCATTAACAACGGTAGATATGATATTATTCGAAGTATTTTGTTGTAATTTTGTAACATTTTTCACGCACCACAGTTTTTTATGATAATATTTATAGTATTATATTAATGCGTCTACATCTTGTTTTGGAATATCTCTTGAAATATGATTGAAATCAACTATACTTTTTCATTATAATATTAGTTCACATAGTTCCATGTTGGGTTTAAATAGTAGGTAATCATGTCGTTTCAGCTATAAATTCCAAACACCACCGATGAGAGGCATTTGTTAAATTTTTATCAGCTGGTTCAAGTATAAACTCTTCTTCAGCATTTTTGGTTAATATTATTGATACAATTCCAGAGAAAATATCAGTTGAGTGACGCCATAGATATCTGGTGTATATACTAAACTTTGCACCGCTAAACTCTGACAATCTATACACACCGGTAACTTCTGCAATATGCTTGATAGACTTGATATGCATCGTCCATCACCAAATCCATCATCAACAGTATATACGATATATTTAATCTTTTTGTGAGGAATTTTAATCAGATTTATTTTCTCAAGAATATCAGGAATCCCGCTAACAATATCATTGAGTTTTGTGTTAATATTAGCGAGTGTAATGTCAACATTGGATGGATTTCCAAAAAATTCATTTATAAGTGTGTTTATATTTCTGCGAAAACATAAAAACGTGTTCACGTGACAAAGAAATTCATTTATGAGCGCAGTTATTTCATTATTTATTGGAGCTTCTTTGTCATCAACATATTTCTTTGTTGCAGCATTAAAATCAGACTCTGGTGTTCTGAGGTAAGTAATGGCATTATTGTTCATGTTGAGAAATGCACGCATTATACCACCGTTGACTGACACGTACTTTGATTCTTGATAGTCAACGTATTTTTTTTTGTTGTAGCATCATTACCTGTAGTTGGATATCCAAGATCTGTAATTTTATTTTTGTTCATAATAACAGTCCCAGTAAATAAATCACCTGCATTTTTAACATAATCATTAACTGACCTTCCAGAATCTTGTATCTTACCTCGATTGTCAAAAGTAACGATTTTATCAGCAGCCGCAGTAGGATTTCCTACGAGTACATCTGACAGTTGCACATTACTCGTTTTTAATCGTCCTTATTTGTCCTGGAAAATGACGACTTCATTTGGATCTACACTTGCAACATATAATAAATTATTAATTTCATTTTTCAGCTGATCAAAAGTTGCATACTTTGATAAGTCACCTTGATAACCTTCAGTTGATAGATCTCCTGCTAATGTTCCAAATTTTGTATAGTAACTCACTGTTTACTGTCCTATATAAAATTATCAACATTAGATTAATATTATATAAAATTATAGCAACAATGGCAAAGTCGATAATATTAAATTTTGATAAAGAGAGACTGGTGAAGCATAAACATAACATTGAACTTCCTGATTGTCATTATCTTATTGTTGGGCGAACTGGATCAGGAAAAACAAATTTGCTTATGAATTTGCTTCTTGGTGATAATTTTAACTACGATAGAGTGTATATTTACTCAATCAATCCACAGCAAGATAAGTATGAGTTATTAAGCGAATATAATAACAAGCTTCGTGATGATCATAAGGCTGGTGAAGGTTTTTTTATAATTACGCAGCCACAAAATCTTATTCCAGTTAATTAACTTGATGCAGATAAAAATAAAATAATTGTTTGACGATATTCCGCTAAATAACATGGAGATGAATAAAATAAGATCGTGTCACGTAATAAACAGTGTAATTCTGTTTATCTCACTCAAGGATTTTATAATGTTGACAGATTCGGCGAAATAATGGTTGTTTTATATTATTTCCAGGGCTGGACAATGTTGACGTTAGAAATATTGCAAGTGAGCAATGCAATGGCGTGACTAAGGATAAATTGATTGAACTTTATCGTAATGCTAAAAAGGATAAATACAACTGTTTCTTATTTGATAAACTACACGTGATCCAACTAAAATGTTTCGCTGTTGAATTGACAGTTACTTACAGTAAAACGTGGTTTACTTTTATAAAATTTATAATAATAATAACTGACAAACGAGCAAAATATAGAAAACGCATAGAAGATCTAAAAAAAACTTGCTCAATCTCAGGAATCATTTAAGCAAAAGGTACAGCAAGCACGGCGTGGACAAGTAACTGCTACAGAAGCAACAGCTACAATTTTCAAACCAGTTACTGAAGCACTATTTGGAAAACAACCTGAAACTAAACCACTATCAGAAGAACTTAAACAACTGCAAGAAAAAGGTTTGGTTGGAATTGTTAAAGAAAAACAAGAAGCAGCCGCTGCAAAAATTGTTACTAGATCTGATGAAGAAAAAAAGAAAACTAACTGAGACACAGCAAATATAAGCTGATTTTGCTGTTAGACAAGATGAAATAGATCGTTTGATAAATAATCCGCTGGAACTTGAGCGAAGATGGACAGAGTTAACAACGATAGGAAAAAAAATTATAAGGAGAAATAAAAGATATCAAAGAGGAGCAAAAAACGTTGCTGAACGTACTGTAAAGTTTATGGAAGTTGGAGAGAAAAGAAATTTTTTTAAGAAGAGCAAATGATGAGATAAAAGAAAATGAGTATAATGATTTTTTAAAGAAAGAACATTTAGAAGATGTTGATAATATAAGTAAGTGGAATAATGAAGAATATCAAGCATTAATCGATAGATTAAATACAATACTAAGAGACTGAGCTAATGATAAAAATGAAATAAACACGGTTAGAGCAATTGAGAACATGCTTCTATTTCATGATATAATGAGAAATAGTGTTATTGCTTCAACATTTGGAAGAACAGCAGAAAGTGGTAGAACAAAACCTTTTGGTAAGGGGTGGAGATTTAGAAGGAAATTGTATACATTCGATAAATCTCGTATAAAAAATATAGAGAAGAAAAAACAGGAACTGGTGTAAAAATATTTACATCAGCTACTGAAATGATAGGTAGATTAATGTTACTAAGATCATCAAAAGAAGCTGGAAATGTTAATATTGACATTGATAATGAAATCATTGACATACTTGATCATCTAAGATCGAGCGAATTAATAACATCTGACGAACATGAAACTTTATACCGAGACTTAATTTTGTAAAATGATATAATATAAAAAATGTCAACAACATTATTGCTAGACCCTAGTGAGTCTGCGAAAGATAGCGCAAATTTTTCAGTAAATTATATTCCTCCTATACAACTAGATCCTACAAAACAATATGAAATTGGATTCATTTATTTTACCTGCTGGAATGCTATGCCTAACTTGAAAATGATATTAACGATGAAATTTGGTTTGCTATGATTACAACATCTTCAATATCTACAACAAAAAAATAAAAAATTCACAAGGAGCTTATAATATTACTGATTTAAACAGGACAATCAAAGAGCTCATAACAAAAACTGGCGGTATGACAGTGAACTGCCAGTAAATATAACAGAAGTAAATACGATGTTAGTAAATTGTTCTATTACTTCTGGGTCTTATACATCAAAAGGCAGCAAAGGTCAAACGATTTAGAGTTTCTCGCCAGAAGTTCCACCAGCTTCTCTCATGCAAATAACTCCACGACATATTATCTATTATCCGTTAAATGTTGAAAATCAAATATCAAGTATATTAATGCAGTTGATAAATCAATCTGGATAACAGTTGCATTTAAAAAACGAAGTTGTAACTTATTAGCTACATCTATGCGAGCAACAGTAAACAATAAAAATTATACATTAGATATAATGAAACAAAAAATATTGAAGAAAAATAGTAGGAGCATTTTGTGGAAATATATTTACTAAAGTTATTGAAAATGTTCCAGGTATAGCGCGTAAAGTTGCACCAATTGCTATTGACGCCGGAACACCTTTTGCTACTGGGGCTGCATCTGCCGCTGGGACTGCGATGGGACAAAAAATAGCTCATAAAATAAAAGGAGATCCACTGACTGCATCTGAAATAAAACAAGCTATCTCAGAAATCGCTCCAACAAAAGAAACTTAACGAGCTATGATAACAACAACAAAAAAAACTATTATCACCAAAGAGCGAGCAGATCATACAAAAATTAATATCTAAAGTAACAGTGCCGCAATAAAATTTTATATAATCTAATAAATAAAATGTCTGTTAAAAATTATCTCGAGTTAACAGAAACTCATGACATCGACAACGATGTGACAGAATTTGAGTATGTTGAGTATCTCGATGAGAATTCTAACGAACCAAATAAAGCTTGTATCAGAACATTTATTACCAGAGACGAAGACGTATTTCTACTGCCACATAAGGCTATTATAGAAGTTCGCGGTCAGATTATGACAGTAGCCAATCCACCTGCTGCAATTGCAGTTGGAGCAGAAGTAGCTCTTATAAATAACGGCTGGTGTTTATTCAAAAGTGCTAGATAACAACTGGCCAATCAAACTATAGAAGATATTTCAGGTCATCTACAAGTTGCAAGTACAATTTTAAATATTATTTCGTTTTTAGACGATTACTCGAGATCAACTGCAACCAACATGATGTGGGTTAAAGATACTGGACGGGGTATAGCTGAATCAACTGAATTGTTAAAGAGTAGTGTTATGGTGCACGAAGCTGATGCTGCTGCGGATCTTATAATTGTGAGAAATTTTCTTATTGCTAATGCAAACGCGCTAGGTATAGCAGCACCAGGTGCAGCTGCTAATGCAGACGCTGTGCGATTCTCACTTATTACAGCTTTACTAATCTTAATATAACGCCGACAGGAGCAGCTGTAGACGCCGTTGCAATGTTAGGTTTTATTCTTAACATACTTGACGTGAGAAATCCACGTTCTAATGAAGGCACAGCTAGGCGAAGAGAACTTGCAGCAGCATCACGTCAAATTACAATGATGCTTCCACTAAGTATGATTTTCGGCTTTAGTCGCGATCACGATAAAGTATTTCGCGGTGTAAAACATACTCTTATTTTAGATCGAGCAGAACAAAACGATTGCTTGTTTAGATCTGGAGGGGCTGATGTACAGTTAATCATAAAAAACTTACTCTGTGGATGCACCGTATCACACCGTCGATCACTAAAATGTCAGAACTAAATAGCACACTTGATAATCATACAAAGATAATTTATTTTAAGCAGCATAAAATATATCAGACAGCGTTCCAAATACTACCGCCTATACGTGGCGGGTCTCAACAACATCAAGCGAACAACTGCCTAGACAAATATTTGTCGTATTTCAACAGCACGCCCGACGAGGCAACCAACAACAAAATAATGCAATATTTGACCACGTAGATGTCAGACGAATATACGCTAGACTAAATTCGAAGCAATATCCAGAACGAGCTATAGAGTGCAGTTTTTCAGATGATGCTAATATAAAAAAATTACTCGACCGTACATGTACCTGATTGACGCAATGCAAAAATATCAAGATTTTGAAGATGGATCTCAGATATCAGCAGACGAATTTCCTACAATTTATCCTATATTTCATGTTGATGTTAGTAAACATAACGAGCGAGCTGTAGACAGCACAGCGGCTATTGAAATTACCTGGACACTTGGAGCGGTTCCAGTAGCGTCGTTCTACGTATACGCATTAGTGATCAGTGATAGATTTATTACGATAGATTCTGTTGGGAGTAAAATGACAGTTCAAGTTTAATCTGCAGTTGTTATATAAAATGACGAAATATATTGTAAAAGAATTATATTTGACTGATGACCAAGTTAAAAAATTAGTAGCTGCTCTTGCAAAGCGAGACGAGGTATCATTAAAAATCAGCCCTAATATTTCTAATGGTGTTTTCACAAAATTAATGCTGAAAAAAATCAAGTAAACAAGTATAATCCTAAAAAACTTTTGTGTTAAATTTAAGTGCTGCACAAATAACAGCGCTGGTAAAAGAAGGTGGTTTTCTTGGCCCGGTATTATCAGTATTAGCTGCAAAAGTTTTACTGGTCTTAAGCACATTATGACTAGCAGCGACGGGAGCAATATCTGGCGCAACGAAAAAAAGCAGTTGAGGGTAATAGTATCATTCGCTGAAGTGGAATAAAAAAATTGTAAATTTTATGTAATTGATATATTATAATGCCGCAACGAAAAACAAAATCGTCAGAAAAAAAAGAAAACAACAAAACGCAAACCAAAACAAGGAGGAATTATTCCGTTCGCGCCACTTTTGGCGAGACTAGCGGGAAGTCTGCTACCAAATCTTTTAGGAATCGGACGTGGTCTAACATTACCGAGAACACAACCACCCCGTTAAGTAATTATGATATAATTGATAAGTTAAAATCAGTTACTGGATTTCACGGAGTTTATTCTAAAGATGAACTCGCAGCAATAAAAACGCCGTCAGCTGTAAGTTCGTGTGTTATAAATTTGCAAGATTTTAATGACGGATCCGGTACGCATTGGGTAGCAGTTTATAATAATAATTATTTTGACTCGTTTGGACTTCCTTTAAGCGATGTAATAAAAAGGTCCATGAAATATAAAAAAATATATTATTCGTCAAATCAACTCCAACCTGCTCGAACTTCTGCTTGCGGATATTATTGTATAATATTTATCCGACAGATGTCTCGGAAAATCTTAATTTTCTAAAGTTTATTTTACAGTTTGACAAGCAAAACTCTCACGCTAATGATGAGATTGCAATTAATTTTATCTAAACTTACAAATATAATAATGTCAAACTATTGTCTCAAGTGTAGAACTAAAACAGAAAATATTAATGAAACAACAGAAAAAACGAAAAGCAACAAGACGATGTTAAAAAGTATTTTTGCAATCTGCGAAAAAAGAAAAATTATGTTTTAAAAAAAAATTTCACTAGGATCTGGTTGTCCTGATGTCGTCAGGGATTTTATTTTAGTAGACTACTAAAAATATAAAATGATATGCTACTGCGATTCTGACAGAGACTTGTGTCTTGAGCAAAATAAAATTGTCGCATACTGTCAACGTTGTAGCAACAGAGAAATAATAGGCACAGGTATAGATATACACAAAATTATTGGTAAATTACCAAAACCAAAAGGCGGTTGGACTTTGCCAGGTCATCGCTATACAGGACCTTATAATCCGCTAGATCAACAATTAGATGAAATCGACAATCCATTGCCAGGACAAAAGCCTTATAATCAAGTGATGCAATAGCGATGCGTCATGATATCTGTTATCGTGATCATGAAAACTCGAAAGCAGATTGTGATAAAGTAATGTTAGACGAATTACGTGATATGGAGCCAACAAACATGAGAGAATGTTTTGATAGAAGATTTGTTCAGGGAATAATTGGAGCGAAATATAAACTTGGACTCGGAAAAGAATTATACGACGATCTTGCAGTCGAACTACATAGACCTAAAAAAAAAGTTTCCGAGACGTAAGGTTGTCGCTAATGCCGCAGATGACATCTGTGCAATAGATTTGGTGGATGTATCCCATCTGGCTCAGATTAACGATAACAAAAAGTATTTGTTTAATGTTATAGATGTTTTTAGCAAATACGCTTTCAGTGTACCTGTTTCGGATAAGACATGAACTTCAATGAATGATGCGTTAAAACAAATAATAACGAGTACAGAAAGAAAACCGAATAAAATCTGGACTGATCACGGAGCAGAGTTTTTTAACAAAAACTTTGAGCAGTTTCTAGAACAAAATAATATTAAAAAATACGTTACAGGGAAAGAGGGTAAAAGCGTTGTTGTCGAGAGATTTAATTGCACGCTAAACGAAAAAATACACAAACATATGACAGCTAAAAACACCAGCAGGTACATCGATGACCTTTCTCAAATCGTGGACAAGTATAATAACATGAAACATCGAACTATAAAAATGTCACCCAATGACGCGATTAAATATCATATTAGCAAACGAAAACATGTACCGCAGACATAAATTTAAGGTTGGTGATAAAGTTAGAATTTCTTTGACCAAAAAGGTATTTGAAAAATGATTTACTCCGAACTGGAGCGAAGAAGTAGTTGTGGTTGATAAAGTACTTTTAACAATACCTATGACTTACGCGTTAAAAGATCTGGCAGGGATCCTATCGTAGGTAGTTTTTATGAACAAGAATTACAAAAAAAAACTCAACAAGATGTTTTCGTTATCGAGAAAGTGATTAGGAAAAAAGGAGATAAAAGGTTAATCAAATGGCTTGAGTATAGCGATAAATTTAACATTTGAATTCCAACCAAACAAATTATGAAAAAATGTTATTATAAATTTTTTCGTACTTTCGTTTGACAGATTTACATATTATTGGTTTACATAACGATATTAGATATTGTCTGCGATCATCAGAGATCGTCATTAGATTAAATGTATTAACAAATATGATATCGAATTTTATATTTTTCTGTCGGCCTGGAATTTTGATGTTTCAGAAAGGTTTGATCAGCTGCCAAAACAGTTGTTGCTCGGAAACTGTAAAATTAAATTTATTATTTTTTAGCAATGTGATACTTGACATTATATTTTTCCAGTGGTTGGTCTGCTGTAATTTAATCTATCAACGACAGTGACTATTTTATCATCATCGTCAGACCCGTTGTTGTTTAAAATATCATCTTCGCAATAACCATAAGATTTGTCTATCATATCGTTAGTGATTGTAGTATTGTCTGCAACTTTATCGATAATGTTTACATCTCTTGCAGTGGTCTCTTCTGCGATTAATTCAGCGAGTCGTTTCATCAAGTCCATTATTATAATAATATATGTTTATCTAATTTATTGCTATAAGATGACTGACGAGGTAAAATATCACCAAAAATTTAATATATTAAATTACAAAGAGCTAGCCGAAGCGTTAAGAAAACGCTTGTCGGATTATAGTGTATATTCTGCTGACGTTATTGTGATGCAATGTGATTCTCATAAAATATTATTAACAGCAGCAGAAAAAAAATTAATGAAAGTGCAGTAACGACTTTAAAATTTGATCGTAATGATGTTATAGCATTTGCTCATCATTGTTTGACTAAAACCGAGTATCAAATATTTTTTATCATCATATCTAAAACAAATCTTAGCATCGTATTCGCTTGAAAAAGCTGATCCTGTTACTCTATTAGCTACAAATTTTACTGTCAGAGGATGTATATTATAATATTTCGCAGCAGCTGTAATCGATTTGAATTTCATCTCCTCGTCCGTTTCGAGATTTAACGAAACAACAGGTTTTGCTGGGCATCTAAAATTAATACCACCACCTCGTCCTTTTTTCACATTTTCCTGTTGCGTCACTAGTTCTAGATTTTCCAATCGATTGTCTGCTTTTACGTTATTAATGTGACTAATGACCAGACCATCGGGTATAGATTCATTAACTGTCATTAAGCGATTTATAATTAATAAAATCATTAATAAATTAATAAAATTAATAAAGTCATTATGCGATTTATAATTAATGCAATCTGTTGATATTACCCCAGCACTTACTACGAGATAACTTATATTGCTTATAGCAAAAAGAACTTTTTTTAGTTTTTCTGTTTCTAATAATACCGCGATCGTTAACCTCGTATAAATCAAAGACTTGGTGCGGTTGATACTCATCCTGTAAGGATAAGTTTTCGATATTATCATCCGTGATCGCACCGTTATAATGATATACCGGTTGTCCTTTTTGAATTTTGTTTTAGAATAATGTGTAAATAAAATCTTTTCTAAACATTTCCGTTCTCTCAGTACCATATCCTCCTACTTTAATCTTCTAACCTGCTGGTGTTAATCTTCCAACAGGAAGATTGTGTATGATATATATCACTGAACCTAATACATTTCCAGCGTATAGCTCATACTTACGGTGAGTATAATAACGCTCTTGCTCGCATGCACTTGTTAGATTTTGTGTCATTATGTTATTATATATTTTATAACTCTAATTGATTTTTCAACAGTAGCGCATGCGCTGTGTGTGATAAATTATCGATCGAACAATCAATGAGATATTAGACTATAGTATAACAATGTTGAAATTGCGTGATATAGCCAAGAGAAGCCTTATGGGAGAACCTGAAAAAATAGCGACTGCCTTTACAGGATTCGACAATAGTTATCGGTTCGATAATCAAATCGTACTGATTAATTGTCGATTGTGAAGCTTTTTCTGAAATATATCTCGGATATACGTTTTCTTTTTCATCAAGTCCGAAAACGTTAATCGAAATATTATTTTGCTTTTCAAACTTTGGTATCTGATTTTCTGCCACTGGAAAGTCAATATCTTTAAAATTTAATCTTGACACGTGACTGATATACTTCTCAACGCGGTCAGTGTGTTTTTCTACTGGAAATAGCGCGGAAAGAACAACCCATTGGAAACATTTGTTATCGACATTTTTCACGTTTATACAGCATTGTTTATTTTTTATTTTTGGTGGCAGGTCGATGTATGAACTACCGCGCAATGCGTCATATTTCATTGTGTGAAACAAAATTTTTTTTATCATTTCAAACTTCCAACCTGAACCCAATTCGGTGAATTCTTCTATCTTTTTCCAAATTTCTTGGTGTATTTAATCAGCTAGTGACAAAAGATCATTCCCAGGTAAAACACGTCTGGATTTCGCGTTGATATAATGGTCTATAGTTTCCTTGTCAGTTGCTGGACAGTATAATAAACAAAATAAGAAAACGTTCTTTTGTTATCGCTGCTTGCACGGTTGTAATGACCATGAAAAATTACAAAAGCATTTGTAGTACTGTAGTGATGTACAAAGAATAACAATGCCATCTAAAAAAAAGGTAGTGTGTCACAGTTTCTCCATTATAATCATAAACTAAAGATTCTTTTCATCATCTACGCTGATTTCAAATGCTTGCTTCAACCTGTACTTGGTGTAGAAAATAATCCCAACCAATCGAGTACAAGGAAAACTCAAAATTATGTTCCGTACGGAGTAGCTTAAAGATAGTTTGTTGTACTGATTCTCGATTATCTAAACCAATCAGATTATATTGAGGTAAAAATCCAGCTGTCTGGCTTCTCAATCAATTAATTAACGAAGTTGATAATATTACCTATCGTTTGAAAAGAGCAACGCCAATGATGAAATTAACACCTCAACAAGAATTCGATCACGAGCAAGCAGAAATTTGTTATATCTGTGAAAAAGCTTTTGACGATAACAAGAAAGTTCATGGCCATTACCATTTGACCGGACAGTACCGTGGAGCGACTCATGATCAGTGTAATTTAAAATTTCATGCTTCAGATTTTATTCTAGTTATTCTTCACAACTTTCGAGGATATGAGAGCCACATTATCGTGGAAGGTTTTGGTGATCCTGAAATAAAAGCTCGTCTAAAACTCGATAACGTCATCAAATGCATTCCAAATAATTTTCAAATGTACATGTCAGTTACGCTAGGTAAATTGCGTTTTTTTGACAGCTTGCAGTTTAGGGCAGCCTCGTTAGATGAGCTAGTAAAAGGTTGTAGTAAATTTGATAACCTAAGAGACTGTTTTGGAGATAAATTTAATCTACTAGCTAAAAAAGAAGTTTTTCCATACGAATATCTCGACCTTTAGAGTAAATTTGATGAAACATCTTTACCTAACAAAGACAAATTTTTAATCGCAACTTACAAATGAAAATATCACCGATGACGAGTACAGGTATGCACAAGATATCTGGAAAGAGTTTGGTTGTGAGACATTTGGTGATTATCATGATTTGTATTTGAAAACTGACGTGTTATTATTAGCAGATGTTTTTGAAAGTTTTCGTGAAGTGAGTTATAATAATTGCAGACTAGATCCTTGCTGGTATTTTTCTACCCCTGGGCTGTCATGGGATGCTCTGCTAAAGTTTAGTAAGGTAAGGTTAGAATTACTGACTGACGTCGATATGTTCAATTTTATCAAAAAAGGTATCAGAGGCGGTATTAGCGTGATAACGAAGAAATATGATGAAGCAAACAACAAATACATAAAAGAGTATAATCCTGAGCTTCCCTCGAAGTATATAATTTATCTGAATTGTAACAACTTGTACGGTTATTCTATGGCAGAACCAGTGCCTTTTGGTGGTTTTCATTGGATCATGGCTGATCGATTTCTATCTGAAACAGAAAAAAGATACCTGACGATGTTTCGTATTTCTTTCTCGATTATCCAACTTGGCTACACAAATTACATAACGATTATACTTTCTGCGCGGAATCGATGGTCATAGATTATAGTTTATTTTCTAAAGAACAACAAACGTCAGCATCACCAAGACAAAATTTTATAGTCACAAAACTAGTACCAAATTTGCTTAATAAACGTAATTATGTTTTGATTTACAAAGTTCTAAAACAAGCATTTGATGCTGACCTCGTGTTGAGAAAAGTTCATTGTGTATTAAAATTTAATCAGTCGCCTTGGATGAGAGGTTATATTAAATCGAACACTTCAAGAAGAGCTGTAGCAAAACTGATTTTGAGAAAAACTTCTTTAAACTGATGAACAATTCCGTTTTTGGTAAGACGATGGAGAATATTAGGAAACGCGTAAATATCGAACAGGTTAATGATATCAATCGTAGAAACAAACTTGTGTCAGACGATGATTTTGTCAGCATGAAAATTTTTAATAAGAATCTTGGTGCGACACAAAAAAGAAAAACAAATCTAAAACTAAACAAGTCGATCTATTTTGGAGCTTCAGTGTTAGATTTATCAAAGTGGCTGATGTACGATTTTCATTACACTTTTGTTAAAAATCAATGGCCTGCCAGTAGATTATTGTTTACTGATACCGATTTGCTCGTATATGAAATTGAATGTGAGGACACCTATAAGGACATGTATAATAATCGACATCTGTTTGATCTTTCCGATTACCCACGTGACAGTAAATTTCATGACGACACAAATAAAAAGGTTATTGCTAAGTTTAAAGATGAAATGAACTCGAGCGCTATCAAATACTTTATCGGATTACGTAGTAAAATGTATGCCGTATTGTTAGACAATAATAAAATAACGAAAAAAGCAAAAGGTCTGCCTCATGATTTTGTTAAAATGTTTATGAAATTTGATGACTAAAAGTATGCGCTTGATGGCGGTATTAGTTTTATAAGAGCAATGGCTATTCGGACTAATCATCATAAGCTATAAACAGATGTTATTATTAAACGTGGATTGAGTAATTTCGATGATAAACGTTATTGCAAAAATGGAGTAGATACACTTGCACTTGGGTATTGTCATGACGATAGATCTATACTCGACATTATATTTTCCAACTGAAATTTTATCTAAACTTAAGAAATAATGTTTGAAAATTTGACAGTGACAAATAGCTACAGTAGTAAGATCAAATATCTAATGATGGACGGCAAACAATTGACAGTTGAAATTAATAATGAAACATCAGGTATATGTTTTAGTGGAACACGTGACAGGCTAAAACCTTCGCTCACCAGATCTGATGACAGCGAGTATTTCAATTATCTCGAACAATTGTATCAAAGGTTACTAGCGGAATTTAAAAACTTTCATAGTCTGATTAGCCAACAAAAATATACTAAACTTACAATTGATCTCGAACGGTCAAAATATATTTTATCGAAAAAATATCCTCTAAACGAGCCACAAATAAAAGATTTGTTGGAATCTCGTCGCTGTGTGAGCGGTAAAGTAAAGTTTAGTCTCTATCATCGTGATAATGAAGTATTTTTAATGTCAACCATTGAAACATTAATCATTGGTGATGAAATATAAATAATGTACTTACCCTTTCGCCTTGTAAATGTCCGCTCCGTGTGGCTGTTATCTGATGAAGCATTCGCTCAAACTGCATAATTAGACGTGTACCTGCCTTTTATACACAGGCGTAAGCGCATGCGCATTATGGTATTTCATGTTCCAGAAAGTTCCGATCACGCATGAGCATTACAGTATTTCCTTATTCGAGAACATTCCTTCTAATCACGTGATCTCAGTATGATGTATACAACATTACTAAGACATTTTACCTGACTCGGTCTTCATAGAATTATTAATTATAGCAACATCTGTTACATAACTTAGTTCTTAGCGCAATTATTGATTACATTACCTAGGTATTTTGCAACAGGTGTTCTATAGCTTGGCTCTTAGTGATTATTGATTAAATTACCTAGGTATTTTGTATAGTTATAGACTTTGGATTTTGTGTAGGGGTTGGGATTTTAGGGTCTCTCATAGAGGTAATTTGTATTTGTTTGAAGGTCTGGAGGGTGTGATAAAAAGGGTCTTTGCGCTCAAACCAGCCTTTTCCTTAAAAGAAACATCTGCCACTTGACCAGTTTTTTGTGTAGTTATAGAAAATTTGACTTTGGATTTTGTGTAGAGGTTGGGTTTTTAAAACTTGACTATGCTCTATAGATGATATTGATTAGGTAACAGATGTTACAGCTTGGCTGGGCTCTATAGATGATATTGATTAGGTAACTGATGTTACCAAGTAAGGTATACATGTTATGGGCTAGGATCTGTTTTTCAATTTTATGGGGGTGGGAGTTTAGGACAGAGAGAAGTGGTAATTTGTATTTGTTAGCAGGTCTCCGGGGATTTTAAAAAAAGGGTATTTGGGCTCAAACGAGCCTTTTCCTCTACTACTATAATTTCCATACAAAAGTAATCGGTTATATTAATAGAAGATGATGAGCAGTGTCATATCCGAGAGTCGAGCCAGGCATAACTGCTCACTAATTTGGAGCCATTATCTAAGTATTTTAGAAATAGGAATAGGCCTTAAATTTGTCCACTGGATGATATCTGCTCATTTTCGTGAGATATGTCAATGCTAGTTCTTTAATTTCTTACTATATTATTAATATTAATTATTGAATATTGTTAAAAAGAATTAAATAAAACATATATTACGATTCAGATTATAACAATAACCTACAAGTCTATTGACTTTTATATACAGAAGTATCTTTTTTTTTAATGCATACTTTCAAGCCATTAGTATATTACATTACATGAATGAATGCTTGTTCAATCAATAATTGATTTGCATCACGTTTCCTCCAAGCATATTTCTTAATTTGATTTAATTGTTGTTTTTTTATAGATAAAATGTAGTATCGGAGTCCAACATAGGCCTTCTTTATGTAAATTTCTTTGCGAAATTTTTTAATTCTTCTAAAATGTCACTACGCTTTAAATAAATATATTGTGAGTACTTCACAAGTTATCGTTTATCAGCAGTAACAATAACCTGTGCTAGTATGAAAATCCCTCTATTTTTTGATAATCTCAGGGATAATTTGACAACCATATCTACACATCAGTTCATTTAAGCGTCAACATTTATGACTTGATCTCGTTAGTTGACATTTGTGGTAGTGAAATATTAAGCTGAAAAAGAATGCTTACACATATTTCGCCACATATTTAAAACGCTTGTGATATGAAGACGGTCGCTGACTCCTTTCTCTCCTTCATATTCGTCTTATGGTGGAAGGATAGGCGAGGCACACGCTTAGAGGTCATTAGACATTGTATTTGCAGATAATTCATTTAATTCAGTTCTTTTGACATTGTTTTATATGCATTGATTAAATTAGATTTGTATATTTATCGCTGAGGGTTCTGCTCAACTCGGGCAAGGCTAAGTTAATTTGACATAAAGATCACCATATCGTTTTGCATTTAACTCTGTTACACTCACACATTTATTAGTAATGACACTTAATCTAACTTACAATTTACCAATTATGTGGCTCAAGACCAGGATACAATTTAAGTCTAGATTTTTAAAGTGGAGACCACATTGATGGATTATCTATTAAAATTCATCGATAATTAAGCCTTAATCCATGTAGCATTTAAGTCTAGCGTTGGAAAATTGAGACCACATCATTGGATAACCTACTGATATTAGATCAATAATCAGGCCTTAAGTCAGACATATGTGCCAATTATATATTATTTTGTAATGTAATCGCGTCATCTTTCTTGAAATATCAGACGTGACATAAAGAAACTTTCTTCCTCACAGTATTGTACTCTTTAAAGCTCAACTATGGCATTGCGATTAATCATTTTTATCTTGCAAAAGTGAGCAGAATTTAAAATTCCAATGTATTTAAATAATTATAGACATCCATTAGTCACAATCCACTTACCTAGTGGTACCGCCATTGTGAGCGATACCTTCTGCAGAAACTACTTACATCTCCATTATCGTGGGTGTGAAAAATGCGAACTAATAAACGAATTCCTCTTCAACATCTACCACTAGCACCTTGCTCCTCATTGAACCTAAAAGTGGTGTTTGTTCTTCTCATATTCAATTTACCATGTGCTCGTTTTGATCTTACATTCATAATTATTTCATCGTTTTATTGTTTTAGCCTTTGATATTGTTTCTCTGTGCGTTAATGATATTTTCGGCACATAATAGGGTTTGCATTGCGGTCAGCATATTCGGTGGAGGAAGAATCCGAAGCGTGCGCGCGCACGCACACACACACACACATATATAAATATATATATATATATATAGAGAGAGAGAGAGATAGAGAGAGAGAGAGAGAGAGAGATGGAAGGGAGGGAGGGAGACGGGGGTGTGACTATTTATTTCTTAATTTATTTATTACAGAATCAGACCAAGTGACAATATTCCTAGAAATGATCATAGATATAATGATATAAATTTACCTGAAGATTGTTATGTTTTAGTACCTACTGAGGCTTAATTTGATTGTTTGTTAAAAAGGAACTGTAGGTAATAGTTTCGTTTTTTTTTTTTTTTGTCTTTTATGTTCGCACATTATTTTCGAGTATTGCTCAAATGATATAAAACTGAAGTCTAGAATTATGAAGTCATATTGGTCAAACATAAAGACACTTAACGTTTGTTTTATAATAATATCACTGTATTTCAGATATAAGCTCTTACGAAAACTTAATTGCTATATGACATACACACGTTTGATGTTATAAATCCAGGTTCTGTGCTACAATAAGTTATGATATTGTTACATGGCAACATCTGACCACTCTATGCAGCCTCATTGATAACTTTGTCGGGGGGTGTGATTTGGAGTTTTAACGTATTTTTAACAATTTTTCAGTCATATCGATACGATGTCTGTAGTGTGGCAGTTTAGAGTGATGTCTATCACTGGGGCATCATGCCGCAGACATGTAGAATGATATCCCACCCAGTCACACTATCCTGACACTAGGTCTACCAGTCCTAACACTAATCTGTTAATGTTAAGCGCCTAGCGAAGCAACTGTTAGTACCGCTTTTTTAAAAACGTCTTTTGTATGACGTGGCCAGAGTTCGAACCCGCGATCCCTCGCATCCGTGGAGCACGCTCTATCTACTGGACCACCTTTGCTTTGTTGATTGTGCGAACTGACCCACGATTGTTTCCACTGATCCACGAACACCTTCTTTAAGACGAGTCTTTTCTTACAAACTTTCTCATGTGCATATTCAGATTCACGTGAATGAGTCACGCAGCTTTTCTAACCTTCTCTGCAGTTATTATAAATACCTAGTATGATTTATCGCCTTATTGTGCCTCTATTTTATTAAATGCATTTCACATGCGTTGATATAAAGAGTACGTATGGGGAGGTATGAATTGAAATGACATGCATATATCAAGTGTCAGTACTGATACTATCCTACAATGCCTTTGTCGAGTTCTCCAGTGGGACCCCAGTGACTTTTCAATTTGATAGTGTACAATCATTTATGCTTTGATAAATCAATTTTCTCCTTACGCCGTCAGAGTTGCTATGGATTCGTTTTATATACATAAAAATATACTAATTTATTAAAACCGTTACTCAGTAATGGTCAATAGTGATAATGGAGAATAAAAAGAGAAAACATACATAGTATTATTCTGAATCTGCGACGTTGAGATTAAGGAAATATATTACAAAAATAATCAAATATCAGAATTGTCATCTGCACTATCTGTATATGATCCTGTGGCTAGACATAAGACTCTTTATCATAGTGGATGTGGTGGTTCAGATAAAACAACTCTTGCGATTAAAATTATTCCTAAACAACCATTCAGATATAATTGCTTTGACACCTACACATAAACTAATAAAAGAATGAGGATTAAATTTATGTTCATATCAAAATTTTATTTGATGTTGTGGAGACACAGGAACTCCTGAGCGAATGGGTGAAAAATATATACCTAAATATATTATATGGGACGAGGTGGACAGTTCTTGATTGGTTATTGATAAATAATACTGCTGTAATAATGTATGGCGATCATGGTCAACCACAAACCTTTGTTGGACAGTCTCTGCACGAATGGCTGAAGAATAATGTAGATTATTACGAAGAAATACATGATGATCATAGAGCTATTGATGAACCGCTGAAAGAACTTAAAAGGTTAATCAGACTACAGATTGATAAAATACAACGTGAGATGATGTGTAAAGGAACAACATAAACTAATATGAATTATTTTTTGGAATTTATTGAGACCTGCTGATTTGATACTCGCAAGTAGAAATATAGTTTGTGATGAACTGCAAGAGAAAACATTTACGTTCCATAAAGAAAAGTTTTCAAATCTACATGTATCATTATGTTATCGCCCAGCAGATAGTCGACGACAAAATATTGAAGTTGAAATTCCTAGCGGTGGAATGCAAAACCTTGTTTTAGTTACTGTTGATGTTGTTGAGAACGCAATGAGCATGGATAAATCGCTGTGGACGTAAAGATACGCTATAAGGATTCATTCGTCACAGGGATTCACTATTTCTGATACAAATATCTGGATTGTCGATGATCGGGAAAATTGGTCAAATCTGGTTTATCTCGCAGTATCTCGATTCATAATAATATCTCAACTGCATAAGGTTATCATAGTAATAATCGAAGAAATCACTAACGACCTTATTGTCTTATGACAACAAGAAAAAATAGCGGATTATAAATGATGTTACAAAAATAAGCGTGACTTTGATCTTGATGCTGAATTTATTATAATACTAAAACAGCGATAGAATAATCACTGTGCAAACTATAACACATTATTATGGTGGCAATATTCGAAGAATAATCCAAGACAGTTCACTGTTGACAGAATTAATAGTGATCTTGGTCATACACGTGAAAATGTAATGCTGATGTGTCTTGAATGTAATCGACCTAGAGTTGCTAATTTACGTAAGTGAACGTGGAGGTAATTGTGTGTCTTCAGGAATTTTTTGTAATTGTTCACGTATAAATTCTCGCTGAGGAGCAGTCGAATCTAGTATGTAGATTGCAGGATTACATGTGAATCTAACCACGCTAGAAATGTTATGTGTAGTCACACTAAAGATAGGATTAGTTGCTCTTTTTACAACCTTTAAGTTCACCAGGTTCATATAAATATCTTACGGTTATATTACATAATTATGGTTGTTCACGTCGTTGTCCGTTAACGCTAAGGGGTATATATTTCTTTGTAATTGCATTAGAGGGTTCCATGGAAATTTCGCGAGTAGTTTCATTAATTAATACAGCTATCACACTTAGTAACCTTGCCACTAATTCACAAAGTCTCTTACCGGATTTAAAGTCGGTAACAATACGCAATCATCTACAGACGGTGCTATTAAATATAGTTTGTTCCATCTCAACCATCTCATTGTTAAATTTAATAATAATTGTGTTTTAACTGATCCAGATGGACCTATTATAATCATCCTTATCGAATTTGGTAATACTTGATGGTGCTTTACTGGTTCCTGTTTTCGTGTCGCGGAAAAGTCAATTATTGTATCCATATTGTTAATAACATGGGTCTATATTGTGTTCGATGTAGATTATCTACACCCACTACTGGATTGACAACGAAAATAACGAAAATTAAACGACGTGCATTAACCGGTAAATGTGTGAAATGCGGCACGAAAAACTATAAGTTTATCTTCATGTCTGATTCAGGGACAAATACAGGTGGAGATATTGCTTCTTCTTTATTAAAATTACCTATATTACCATCGGCTAATTATGCCGGTGAGAAACACCTTCCATGATATAATCACTGTGTTCCTGGAACTCGACTTGATATCCGACTTGATGATCAAGACTAGCCAAGACCAGGAGAGCATCCAGTAAATAAGATTGATCAAGCATGTCATATGTTCATGACGTTGCTTATAAAAGTAAAGATTTGCATCAGCGGCACCTCGCAGATGTGAAATTGATTCATGCATTAAATCTATACCTGATAAATATCTCAGAGAGCAACTCGCTAGTTTTCTGCTAAAGTCCGCTACGAAAAGTAAAATAATGCTAGGGGCTGGTAATTAATTATATGATTATTATAATGAAATCTATTTATTATAGCTCAAGAGCGGCAACGCAGCGATCACTAAACATGTTGTAGCAGCAAAAGTTTCACGTTCTGTTGCTTCAAATGCGTAGCACGACAGGCAATATGGCAAATTTTTCTACAACCACCCAAAAAATTAAATACGTACATTTTGATGTCACTACTCCCAATGAAGTTCATCAAGCAGATATTTTGTTTTTACCACACGATGCTATTAAAACACGTGGACGAAAATCACGCACGTACACATACGCATTGACTGTCGTTGATGTTGCAAGTAGATACAAAGAAGCGGAAACATTATCAACAAAGACAGCATCTGAAGTTGCTCTGCGTTTGAGCGAATTTATCATCGTGGTGGTCTACGATGGCCATGGCTATTACAAGTTTATCCTGGTAAAGAATTTATTGGTGCAGTATTAACTTTGATGAAAAAATATAATGTTATAATCAGACGAGAGCATACTGAAATTCATCGTGATAAAGTAATCGTTGAACGATTTATTTGAACACTTGCTGAGTGGTTATTTGGATATCAATATGCAAAGGAAATATCTACTAACTTTAAGTCCGGTGAGAGATCTCGTAAATGGGTTGCAAGGTTACCAAGTGTGATAGCTGCAATAACTAATGAAATTACTCGTGCAACTTCCATGAAACCTTCTAATGCAATAACAAAAAAATATATGCCACGTAGTGATGGACACGGACAACGAGGTCAACAACTAGTATTAGGTCAATAACTTATCAAGAAATGTCTTTAGTGTTTTTAATTGTGAGATATTTATACGAACCAGGGGCGAATGAGGGTGGAAAGAAACGTGCTACTGACCCTATCATGAGTGTGACCACACATACAATTTCTAGCGTAGTGAGAGCCACTGGAAGACCTGCCATATACAGACTACATTCTACTGACCCTCAACGTGGATTTGTGCGTGAACAATTGCAGGTAATTTCTGCAGATACACAATTACCACTGCGTTCACTTATGCAAATTTGCACCTCTGCGTCGATTACATTCAAGACAGGTCAGCATCACGTTTGCACATTTATGACCAAGATTGCTATTAATTCTATCTACGGTAAATTGTCTTGGATAATTATTCGGATATTACCATAACATTATTGTGTTACAGTTTGCACAGTGATTATTTTGTAGTTGCTTTAGTGTTATTTTTTGTCACATTGCTTATAAGAGGCTAGTTTTTTTATTACAGCAGCGTCATTAGTAATCTCCTCGGTTATCACGTAATCGATAATAACTCTATGTAGTTGGGTTATTTTGACTACGTTTGACCATTCGATCCGATCATCTACAATCCAGATATTTATGTTTGAGATACTTAATCCCTTTGATGAATGAATCGCTATATCGTATCCTAACGGCCGCGGTGATTTATCCATGCTCAATACACTCTCAACAATATCAAAAGCGACCAAAACAATATCATTTAATACAAGATTTTGTACTCCGCCACCAAGAATTTCAACTTCAATATTCTGTAGTTGAGTATTTGCTGGGCGATAATATAATGACACAGGTAGATGTGAAAACTTTTCTTTATGTAACGTAAATAATTTCTTTTGCTGTTCATTACGAACTATCTTTCTACTTGCGACTATCAAATCAGTGGGTCTCCATGAATTCAAAAAATCATTCATAGTTGTCTCTAGAACTACTTTACGCATTATCTCACATTGTATTTTATCTGGTTGTAGTCTCGTTAATCTTTTAAGCTCTTTCAGCGACTCATCAGTAGCTCTATGGTCATCATGTATTTTTTCATAATAATCTGCATTATTCTTTAGCCATTCATGTGGTGTGGAGACTATCCAACAAAAGGTGGTTGTTGACCATGATCGCCAAACATAATCACAGCAGTATTCTTTGTCAGTAATCAATCAAGAAATGTTTTTAGTGTTTCTAACGACACCATGTCTATCTCGGACTCTTTAATATACTTAGGTATATATTTTTCTTCCATTCGCTCAGGACTTCATGTGTCTGCGCACCATGTAAAGAATTTATGATATGTGCATGATTTATTTATCGTTCCTTTATTTTCTAGCCCGTTTATGTGTCGGTGTCAAAACAATCATATCTGAATGGTTGTTCATAAATAATTTAATCGCACTAGTTCTTTTACCTGACCCTCCACGCCCATTAAGATAAACAATCCGATGTCTAGCCACAGGATCGTACACAGATTGTGCTGATGACTTTGATATTTGATTATTATTTTTGTAATATATTTCCTTAATTTCAAAGTCGGCAGATTCTGAATATTTTCTTGTTTTATCCTCCATGTTCCCCACTCACCATTACCAAGTAGCGGCTTTAGTAAATCCTTATATTTTTTGTTTATATAAAATGAATCCGGAGCGACTCAAACAGCGTAACGAGGAAATCTATTGATCATCGACAGTACATTTATAGAAACATAGGCTAGCATCGAAGATCTTAAATGAGTAAACTGTGGTGAGTTGCCCTCGATATAGCTCACAATGGTACATAGTTTGGTCCCATCCAATAAATAAGCATTAAATCGGTTTTTAAATGTGTTTTTTCTCCTTTGTATCAGCGATTATAAAATCTAGCTCAATATCGTCCATAATCAATCTTGTACAGTGTCGTTTATAACCGTATGAACGGCCTTGGTTGAGTAAACTTACCGATCATCTTTCTACCAAGATGTTTTGCGCGCTATTCATCGTATTCGTCTCTGCATTTACGTATATTATTAGTAATTTTAATAATGTCATCTATCTTCGGCAAGATCAGGAAATTCTTTCCTGCCATCATCGATATGAAATATGTTCAGTTCTGGTAACCAAACCTGCTTTTGAAGACTATAGGATATAATTGCTTCATTTACCTCCAACGATACTAAAATTCCGAAATCAAGCATATAGCTGAATTGGAGTCCAACATTTTTTTCTTAAAATGTCTTCAAAACCAAACATAAGTAATCGGATGGAGATATTTTGCGAACTCGAATGATTCTATACAGGTAAATCCGGTTAAGTCAAAGTATTGTAAGGGCCCGTTAATTGAAACTCTGGTCATTTCATGTTTAGGGTGTCCGAATCTGTCAAAGTATTTAGAACATTCACCATATTCAAGAAAACTCCCAGGATAACTTGCAGCCATATCTAAGGAAATAAAAAACATAATTATAATCGTATTTAGTACTCCATAATCCACCGTGTCCATATTCTATGCAACTTTTTGTATATCTTCAATAAATTCTGATCTTGTCAGTTTCCATGAATTTTTCTCCTGAGTGAAATGGGCCGCGACCGATGGTAAAACAATTATTCAGTAGTTGTCTATTTTTGACATCGTCAGAAGTATATTTTAGTGCAAGATTTCTCGTTTCTTCATAAAGAGATTATCTACGGTAAATATCACCATTGGGTCGTTCAAATTGATCAT
>JAEAOA010000788.1:117500-252117 GCA_016746295.1 Potamilus streckersoni
CTTTGTAAGGCGATCTTGTTTACTTGTAAAGCGACTAAACTTTTGTCCTTCACCATCCCTGCTGCTCTTGACAGTCAAGGGGAGCTAACCAATGATTTTATCTAGACCTACACGATATCTTGGTTCTTGGATCATGTAGATATATCGTTATAAATCCGAACGGAACAGATTGTGCTTTAGAAAATAAATTTTTAAATTTAATCATATCCATGTCCCCTGAACTCCAAGTATAATAGATATTATGTAGAGAATAATTATCTACTCCATTAAACACAACCAAAATATTACAGTTATCTCTAATCACCTTAAGTATTTGTGTATGTCTCTGAGTAACATAAATCACGTCTGTGTTCTGATGTCTACCTCGAGAAAATATTCTAGCTGGATTAGATTGTTTGTCCAGCATCACATCATCATATACCACCAGATTATTAATGAATCCATCTAAGTCATCTACAGACGGGGCTTCATCTATATCTGTGATAAAGTCAATAATATCGTCACTGTCTTTGTTAACTGATTTTGCTTTTTCGTTAAAATCCTTAAGAACTTCGTATAAATGATGATCATCTACAGACGGTGTTATTAAATATAGTGTGTTCCATCTCAACCATCTTACAGCATATCATGTATAATCTACCAGTCTCCGAAAATAAATAGCACCTGAAGTCAACTAATAATTGTATTTTGCGTGGTCCAGATGGACCTATTATAATCATTCTTATCGAATTTGGTAATGCTTGATGGTGCTTCACTGGTTCCTGTTTTCGTGTAGCCGAAAAATCAATTGTTGTATCCATATTATTAATAACGTGAGTCTATATTGTGTTCGATGTAGATCATCAACACCCACCACTGGATTAACAACAATAATAACAAAAAATAAAGAACATGCATTAACAGGTAAATGTGTAAATGTGTAAAATGTGGTACACAAAAATATAAATTTATCTCAGGAACAACAAAGATAGGTGGGGATATTGCTGGTTCTTTAGGAAAATTACCTGGATGTCCATGGGCTAGGTATGTTGGTGAGAAACACCTTCCTGGATATAATTACTGTGGTCCTGGAACTAGACTTGATATCAGGCTTGATGATCAAGATCAACCAAGACCAGGAGATTATCCAGTAAATAAAATTGATCAAGCATGTCATATTCACAACGTTGCTTATAAAAGTAAAGATTTGCATCAGCGGCATCATGCAGATGTAAAATTGATTCATGCAATAAATTCTATATCTAATAAATCTGTTAGAGAGAAACACACCGGTTTTCTAATAAAATCCGTTATGAAAGGTATGATAATGCTAGGGGCTGGTAATTAATTGTATAATTATTATAATGGAATATATTTATTAATGCCCAAGAGGATATTGGAGAGGTAAAGCAGCGATCCCTAACTTGCTGAAGCAGCAAACGTTTCAGGTTCTGTTGGTGCAAATTGATTAGCACGACAGGCAATATAGCAAATTTATCTACCACCACCAAATAATATTCAATATGCACATTTTGATGTCAGTGTTCCTAACGAAGTTCATCAAGCAGTTATTTTGTTGCTACCACACGATACTATTAAAACACGTGGACGAAAGTAACGCACGTATAAATACGCATTGACTGTTGTTGATATTGCAAGTAGATATAAAGAAGCTGAACTATTATCAACAAAAACAGCATCTGAAGTTGCTCTGCGTTTGAACGAATTTATCACCGTGGCGGTCTACGATGGCCACAGCTATTACAAGTAGATCCTGGCAGAGAATATTTTGGTGTAGTATTAACTTTGATGAAAAACATAACGTTGCGATCAGACGAGGGCATACTAAATTTCATCGTCATCAAATAATCGTTGAACGATTTAATCGAACACTTGCTGAGCGGTTTTTTGGATATCAATATGCGAAGGAAATATCTACTAACTTTAAGTCCGGTGAGCGATCTCGTGAATGGGTTGTAAGGTTACCAAGTGTGATATCTGCATTAAATAATGAAATTACTCATGCAACTTACATGAATCCTTCTCATGCAATAAAAAATATATATATATATATATATATACTACGTAGCGATAAATACGGACAACGAGGTCAACAACCAATATTAGGTAATGTAATTGTGAGATATTTATACGAACCAGGGGAGTTTGAGGGTTGCAAAAGACAAGCTACCGACCCTGTTTGGAGTGTGACCACACATACAATTTGTAGCGTGGTTAGATCCACTGGAATACCTGCTTTATACCGACTAGATTCTACTGCCCCTCAACGTGGATTTGTGCGTGAACAATTGCCGCTTATGCCTACAGATACACAATTACCGCCACCTTCACTGCTGTAAATTAGCACCTCTGCGTCGATTACATTCAAGACAGGACACGTGTGTGACCAAGATCACTATTTATTCTGTCTACAGTAAATTGTCTTTGATTAGTATTCGAATAATGTCATAACATAATTGTGTTACAACTTGCACAGTGATTATTCTGTAGTTGTTTTAGTTTTATAATAAATTCAGTATCGATATCAAAGTCACGTTTATTTTTTTTTTGTCACATTCTTTATAAGACGCTAATTTTTTTCTTTATTACAACATCGTCATTAGTAATTTCTTCAGTTATCACATTCTATAATAACCCTATGTGGTTGAGTTATTCGTCGGACGCCAGATACTACAAGATAGACTAAGTTTGACCACTCCATCCGGACATCCACCATCCAGATATTTGTATCAGAGATAGTTAAACCCTGCGACGAATGAATCGTTATAGCGTATCCTAACGTCCACGGTGATTTATCCATATTCAATGCCCATTCAACTGTATTCATAGTTACCAAAATAATGTCATTCAATGCCAGATTTAGTAATCCGCCACCAGGAATTACAACTTCAATATTCTGTCGTCGTGTATCTGCTGGGCGATAACATAATGGTACAGGTAGATGTGAAAATGTTTCTTTATGTAACGTTATAATTTCTTCTGCAATTCATAACGAACTATCTTTCTACTTGTGACTATCAAATCAGTATGTCTCCATGAAGTCAAAAAATCATTCATGGTAATTTCTGGAATTATCTCACGCATTATCTGACATTGTATTTTATCTGGTTGTAGTCTGATTAATCTTTCAAGTTCTTTCAGTGGTTCATCAATAGCTCTATAATTATCATGTATTTCTTCATAATAATCTACATTATTCTTTAGCCATTCGTGTGGAGACTGTGCAACAAAAGGCGATGGTTGACCATGATCACCACACATAATCACAGCAGTGTTTTTTGTTAATATCCATTCAAGGAATGATTTTAGTGTTTCTAACGACACCGTGTCTATCTCGTCCCATATTATATACTTAGGTATATATTTTTCACCCATTCGCTCAGGAGTCCATGTATCTCCGCACCATCTAAAGAAACTATGATATGTGCATATTTTCAACACCTCGTTCTTTTATCTCTCTGGCGAGTTTATGTGTAGGTATCAAAACAATCATATCTGAATTGTTCATAAATAATTTAATCACACGAGTTTTTTTACCTGACCCTTCACACCCATTAAGATAAGCAGTCTTATGTCTAGCCATATGATCGTATACAGATGGTGCCAATGATTTTGATATTTAATTATCATTTCTGTAATACATTTCCTTAATTTCAACTTCAGCAAATTCAGAAAAACTTATTATATTTTCCTGCTTTATCCTCCATGCATGTTCCCCACTCACCATTATCGAGTAGCGGCTTTAATAAATCCTTATATTTTTTCTTTATATAAAATGAATCCGCAGCGACTCTAGGAAAACTATTTATCATCGACAGTAGATTTATAGAAACATAGGCTAACATTGAAGATCATTGAGTAAACTGCTGTGAGTCGCCCTCAATATATCTCACAATAGTACCTTGTTTGGTCCCATCTGATAAAAAAAAAAACATTATTTCGGCTTAGAAATGTGTTTTCTCTGTTGTATCAGCGATTATAAAATCTAAATCAGTATCGTCCATAATCAATCTTGTACTCTGTTGTTTATAACCGGATGAGCTACCTTGAGTAATCTTACCGATTATCTTTCCACCGAGATCATTTGCACGTTTCTCATCGTGCTCGTCTCTGCATTTACCTATATTATTAGTAATCTTAATAATGTAATCTTCGGCAAGATCAGGAAATTCTTTCATGGCATCTTCTATATTAGATCTGTCTGGTTCTGGTATCCAAACTTGCTTTTGGACTATAGGATATAATCGCTTCATTTACTTTTAACAATACTAATACTCTAGCATCAAACATATATCTTAATAACACTATTAGTGCCCAACATTTTTCTAAAAAGTTTTTCCAAACCAAACATAAGTGATCGGATGCAGATCTTTTGCAAATTCAAATGATTCTATATATATGCAAATCCAGTTATGTCAAAATCTGGTAAAGGTCCATTTATTGAAACTCTCGCCATGTCATGTTTAGGGTGTCCAAAGCTGTTAAAGTATTTAGAACACTCACCATATCCAAGAAAACTTACAGGATAACATGCAGCCATATCGACTGATATAACATCATTATAATCGTGCATAGTATTCCATTTTTCGCCGTATCCATATTCTATGCAACTTTTTTGTATATCCTCAATAAATTCTGATCTTGTCGGTTTCCATGAATTTTTTCCTGAGCGAAATGGGCCGCAACTGATAGTACAGTAAAACAATTATTTAGTAGTTGTCTGATTTTGTCATCGTCAGAAGTATATTTTAGTGCGAGATTTCTCATTTCTTCATAAATAGATTCTGTACGATAAATATCACCATTAGGCCGTACAAACTGATCGTAATCGTGTTCCAAACTCTGAAATAACCAAACAGATACAGGGTCACTTTTACTAATATTTTTAATAAAATCAAATATATGACCATTATAAAATTTAATTATTCTGTCTCGTGGAAATATTGTTACAGCATCAGTCCATGCATGTGCATTATGATCAATAATTGTTATAGGGCTTCCATTTTTTATATATTTTGGTTTGTACAATATCCCTCCTTTTAGCGTTTCTACTGTTATTGGAAATCTTAATGAATTTTCTAGTTTAGCAACATCCTTAATAGATGCACCAGAATCTTTAACGGTCTCTGTCCATTCACATATTTTTGCGTCTTAAATCTGTTAAGCCATTGCCACGGGTCGCATTTGAAATATGCTCAGTAATGCTCTTCGCAACACAGTTTATTCTTGACTCTGATAATCTCATAGGTTTGAGATCCGCAATATTAGGTTTATCATTTAGTAAAAACAATCCATATATCACAGCAATAACTGGATACCCTCGCTCAAAATATGGTGTATCAATAACAGTCAGTGTTCCAAGTTTGGATTTGTTACTTAATAATATCGTTTTATTATTTCCAGACTGTATATGAACGCGGTCACTTTTATCACGATTTATCCAAATATTATCGCCTGTCTCCACAATAAATTAATTAAAATAAGATATTTTTGATTATCAAGGTGGTTAATAATTACTTTCCCCCATCTGTCGTTCATCATAATAATGATATTTTCAACTCTAAAAGTTGACCACACATAAATAGCACCGTTTTCACGAAATTCCTTCTTAGCCTCACGGATACATTTGGTTATCTCTGCATTTGTTTAAGCTAGATCTTTCATCGAAACACTAAATTTAGATTCTGGTAGTCTGTCAAGATCAAATCTAGCAGCAAATGGTTCAATTGCTGATAATTCCTCCATCATTATAATTAAGACTAATATTCAAATTGAAATTAAGCATATATATATATATATATATATATATATATATATATATATATATATATATATATATATATATATATATATATATATATATATATATATATATATATATATATATATAATGATTCAAACAGAAAATAAGTGTATTTGGTTGAAAATTGAACATATTTGATTATATACAGATGCTTATGATTATATATGCAAATGAATATTATTTTGATTTTTGTAGACGGCACAAACCTCATGTAATCCTTTTAAATGTTCAATAATATCTTTTGAGGATCAGAGGGTACATATAACGATTGTATGAGCATGAATATATATATATATATATATATATATATATATATATATATATATATATATATATATATATATATATATATATATATATATATATATATATATATATATATACAGATGAACATGATTTTTGATTTTTGTGGACGGCACAAACATAAACTTATCCTAACGGGGAATACCTACATCCAGCAGATTAAATACACTCACCCTAACATAAACCCTGTGAGTGATACGAAAATGTACCACGCCACTTGGTGTATGGCGGGTGAGTGTATTTAATCTTTCTGGACTTCGTGTCAATTTAAAAAGAAAAATTGACATTAAATCGCCAATCGCAGCCATCCTGTGCTGCCACGAGGATTTGAACCGACGCAGTGTTTCACTTAAGTACCACAGCCACACGATTGATCCACTACACTATGGTCTTGCCTTACATTTTCTGTTCAAATATTTAATATATACGTAAATCGAACATACCACAGTAGCGAAGTACAGACACACTCCCCTTGTAACCAGCCAGTTTCGAAAGTAAAAAGTGTTAATACACAGATAAATCATGTACGAGCAGCAGATACTGAATAAAAATTATAATTTTTATGGAATTGTAGCATGAATTTGATTTAATTCTCAAACATAATACAAAAAATATGTTATACATATATCACATTGAGTATTTTCTGCATTATTGTCGTCCGTTAGAGGATATTTACAAAGATATAAATAACTTTTGACCTAAATACTAATGCGTAAGTCAGTAAGGCTTTACTTACAGGAATTTTAGGCTATAGAGACATATATATATATATATATATATATATATATATATATATATATATATATATATATATATATATATATATATATATATATATATATATACCAGTATCTCTCTATGTTGCACTTTTGTTGTTTACTGACACCGAATTGTTTGTGAATAACAGATAATTAGGTAATAATTGTATAAAAACGATGTATTTCGTCCTTATTCAAGCATCGAAAATATATTATCTTCATAGACAAGGGGAATTAATTATATATTGCTCAATATAGATTCAGAGCAATAGTTATTGTGCTTTGTTTTCTATTATTTTAATTAAATATCTGCTATAACTATTATAAATAATGAATATTGAAGAGCCCCATTCAACTAAATTAGCTAAAGAATGATTAGAAGCAATTAAAAAATCTTTAGCAGTTCGTGACTTATTTAGGGATCAACTACAGTCGCGTCAGGAATCAAAAGTTGAGTTTGATGAAGATACTAGATAATTATTTAAACCTGTAACTGAGACCACTAAGAATATTAAGCCTGCAATAGATAAAACCACTAAAGCAACTGAAAACATAGCAAAAGGGCTCAAGAAAACAAAAAGGATTTTTGAAGAATTTCCTGCCGAAATAGCTGCTGCACAACAAATACAAGAAGTATTTGAGGGTATTGACCAAGTTTGTGCTGAAATAAGTGATATAAAAGATCGTATACCGGAACCAGAAAAAAGATCAGAAGCAAAAGCCATGGTTAAATCGGTTGATAAGTTTACTGAAGACGCTATTGATGTTATTAAAAAAAACCAAAGATCTTAAATTACATGAAATTGCTGTTGAAAGCTATTATAATCAAAAACAATTTTTTTTAATCTGACTTTGTTGATCATTACATAAGCGATGATAAATTGTACAAATGGATATATCTCATATACTATAAAGTTAATAAAATTCAAGATAATCATCACATATATATTAATTATAGAAAGAGTATAAATGACTATATTGCACAGCAACAATCATTGCCACATCAATTGCCACAAACTCCACGACCATAAAAACAACCACGATATAAACAACCACGATCACCAGTGCTACCACCACGACTAAAACAATCACCTGTGCCAGAACAACTACATCAATTATCATCACCACTACCACAACAATATCGACAATTGGCAAGAAAACAACAACCAACACAAGCGAAAATTGAGGAAGAAGAATATTGGCCATCGTACGCCTCTTCTGGAAGTGGCCTTACCACACAGGCAAGTGGCCTTATTACTCAGTGTCCTAACAATGTCCTTGCTGATGTTGAACGACTAGAAATTCTGATTGGAGGAAAATGAGCTGGTAATAATTCCCCAGAAATAATTAATGAAGCAGCAGATATTTGTAAAAGATTATTTACACGTGGTATAATAGATATTAATGTGTATCAGTCTCTCATTAATAAAATAGCCGATGACCATTATAGCGACTAAATCACTGAACTAAGTATGTAATTAAATATAATGACTATAAAATAAAATGATAGTACAGAGTACTCAACGCGTGGACCTACCATAGTTAGGGCAATTAACTCTCGAATACCGATTTACAGGGCAACCTGTGGAGATATGTTGGGTGATATTCCATAGCGTCTATTTAGATGAATAGTCCCAAAAGCAATACCAATTGCAAAGCAGGTAGGAATGAAAACTATTGATGTTGTTCGTGAAAAAGGTATAGGTGCTGTTGGTAATGTTGCTAGCAAAGCATTCTCGGCGATTAAAGATAGACTAGCACAATTATTACGTAGACCCTAAGCGGTCCGACCTCAGCCGGTAAATTTACCTAGCACTGAATTAATGCCCGCAAATATTACTTACAAAATAAATCAAGTCGCTAATCAAAAACTAGCAGAGTTGGCTGATATATCTTTATCAGTAAAAGAAAAAAATATAACCGCGAAGGAAGTGGTCTTCGTTTTAGACGATAATAATTATAATAAATATGTTCAAACGCATAAGTGATCCTGCATTTGAAATGGACGCACCAGTCCTCAAAGATGAGTCTATACGTGATTATCAGTATTATTCTTACGACACACGAATTCCAAATCATTGTGTAAGGATTGAACTTCAGCTTCATGATACAAGTAGATATTTCCTACCCTCTGAAACATTTATTGAAGTCGAATATCAGATATTAAAAGCAGATAATACTGAATAGACGCTAATGTGAGTGTTGGTTTCGTTAATAATGGTATAATGGCGTTGTTTGTTAGCGCTACGTATATGACTGACGGAAAAAAATATTTAATCAATTCAGAAAGATGTTGACGTTGCTACAACAAATACTTGGTCTTGCAAGATACAGCGACGATTATTCAAGATCAGCTGGTACATCAATTATGTTTGTAAAAGATACTTCTAATTCTCCAGATCATCAACAACATGAAATAGGACGACCACAGGTTTTGTCTAGAAAAGCCCCAGCAGACGCACGAAGTATGATTATTAATGCAGATTCAGATTTCAACTTAGGATTTAGATCACGTCGAGAGATGTTAAAAGGAAATAGAAGAATATTTTCATGTGCAATTCCACTCTCACATATCTTTGGATTCTGTAGAAATGTCAGAAAAGTCATTTTGGAGCCAAACATACAGTTGTACTAGTACGAAAGGCTACAGACAATGATGTAATATGCAGACCCGCCGGTGATTCTGGTATAGTAATTCTTACAAAACTTTCACTGTGGATAGCTCACTCAATATCTGAAGAGCAACAATTACTATCTATCATGAGTCAAGGGGGTAAATCAATACTATCATGGCTGACAATGACCACAGATGCTATCCAGAGTAATATTAACGGTTTATTTACATGGCAAATAGCCTCTCAGCAGGGGTTTCTGCGCCCAGACATATATTTTATTGCATTGCAAGCTGCTGCACGAGTAAATGATCAAACGCGTAGTATTATGATATTCGACAGTCTTGGTGTTTCTGAGGTTTCATTAAGGATAAATGGACATCAAGAACCATCCGAGGATATATTACTGAATTTAGATCAAAATCATGTAGCACGTGCATATCATCGTCTTATGACGTTTATGGGCCGTGATCAAAATATTGATACTGGATTACAAATATCTCAGATTTTACGACCTTGTATCCGATTTATAACTTTTCGCTCGAACATTTATATTTGACCAGACAATCGGTAGTCTATATATATTTTCGAGCTAGTGTAACAAGAGGAGCTATTGATAATTATAGAGCAATTGCTGTTATACTTAGCGATAAATCAATGCTCCTTGAAGGTGCTGGTGGACGAATGAGAGTCATTGATGCTCCAGTAGAAAATATGTAACACGTAATAATTTCATTCATGAGTAATATAAATGTCATATATTCACGTTAATATTACTCTGATTGCTTTTCAGATAAAGACTGTAATCAGCATCAATCAATAATTGTGGAATAAAAATATCGTTAAAAAAGGAACAGATGAGCGGTTTAGATAAATTATGGTTGACGGATTGTCAATTCAAAAACTTTAATGAAGCAAAAATATCAAATAAAGACTTCAAACTTAGTCTTTCTGCTGGCGCTATCAAAGATGCTTTTAAAACGGGTGGTATATTTCCCCTTCTCGCAGCTATACCAGCATTAATATCCGCAGCAGCCCCAGCGGTTGCGAAAGCAGCTGCGTTAGGTACTGTTGGATTTGCAAAGAAAGCAAATGGACAGGGAATAAAACGAACATCTAGAAAAGGGAAAAGGCCTCAGATTACCAGGGACCCCGCCCTCGTGGTACGGAAAAGGTCTAAGACTTCCAGGGACAGTTTACTGATCTCGCCTATGTCTAATTTTGATTTACTCGATGCTGCTAAAAAAAACTAAAAATAAAAAACTTTAGAGGTGTTTTTATGCGCGATCAGTTACCAAAACAACCGAATAATACGGAAACAGGTATTATTAATCTTGATAAAAACTCTGGACCAGGTACCCAGTTGGTAGCGTATGCAATTGATCCACGTGGAATTATTTATTTTGATTCATATGGATTAGCACCACCAAAAGAATTTCTTCATTATGTCAGCAATAATACTGCTCCAATCTGGTATTCTACATTACCAACACAAACATTAACTGATCCAGCAATATGTGATCGAGAAGTACTTAATGTACTTGATGCTATATCCCTAGCTCCGCCAGGAAAGCCACCTCTTAAAGTCGTGCATGAATATACGATGCTGTCACATTTAAACAGACATCAGTAAAATATAATAGTAGATATTTACCGAAGATCATCTCGTGGTAAAGCTCAGCAGCAATGTAATTTATCTAAATATGTACCCTCGATCAACTCAGAAATGAGATTGATGATTTATTTAATATTGCAAGTGTGGATCAAAATGAAGCGGTTATTTTTCAGGACAAGCAAGGACGATTAAAAACGAGTAATATACACCTACCAGACGTACTTATACGAATTCCTACTGCAGTTGCTGATAATATCTTTACTTTTACTGATCAGGGTAAAATGCAAGATTCCGGTAAGTCAGTTAACGATTATGTCATGACGACTGGCGGTATTTTTAGTGGAGACGTTATTATGAACAAAAACAAAATTACAGATCTTGGATATCTAACTACAGATAGTGATGCTACAATAAAAATATGTTGACGATCAAGAATCCAAGTAGGTATTAGCCAACGGTGGTATAATGCGTGCATTTCTCAATATGAATCATGATGGTGTTAGTAATTTAAGAGCACCAGAATCTGATTTTGATGCTGCTACAAAAAATGCGTCGATGATAAACAGATTCCAATCATTAATGGAATAGACAAAATCGAAACTGAATTTACCGGTCACGTGAATACGGTTTTGAGTTTTTGTAGAAACATAAACAGAATTAATAACTAATTTTATGGAAGCCCACCAAATGTTGATATAAAACTTACTGATATTAACACAAAACTCAATGATATTATCAGTGTAATTCCGGATAATATTCAAAAGACAAACCTGATTAAAATTCCTCACAATCAGATAAGAAATATTGTGTATACAGTTGCATCTGGCTTTGGATCTTGGACACCATAAAATAAAACCATCAAATACACCGCGGAGATCACTGGTATATATAGGATGTCCGTAATTGGCGTTGCAGATTTTAGAATATCCACTACATCTCCATCAACTGGTGATTTTTCTAAAACTGTATTTGTTGTTAGATAAAGATTCTGAAGGAACGTTTACGCTGGAATCAGCGAGTAAAACTTTACCTCAAGCTTACTGGTGGTGTTTGGAATTTGTAGCTCAATTAATTACTTAACGCCATAGTATAATGGACCAAATGACTACGTCATATAGCGACGTTCAGCGTCACAGATATAATCAAGCATGTGAATGTCTGGCCAAACTAAAAAATATCATCGACCATTACACAGTAAAAGTAAAAAAAAAAATATCGTATACGTATGATTGTCATTGATATAGTTGTGTACTCAGTTTCTGCTATTGTTGCTTGATCCGGATTAATATTATCGACATTAACAGTGACAGCTCCAGCAATATTTGTTTCAACTTTAATGACTATAGCAGGTATTCTTAGTATTATTGCGAAAACAAACTGCATGCGCGAATGATAAATTGCGTGAGTATGTAATAACGTTGCATACAGCAACAGCAACCTACTCTAAACTATCTGGATATATTTCCACGTATATCAGCGATGGTAAAATATCTGATGAGGAGTTTGCAATGATAATTAAAACCTATGGTGAAGCATTTAGAATCACGAACTATTCAGGTGACAATAACCAGAATAAAATAAATGGAGAATTAAACAATAATAATAACAATAATGTCAGCGCCTGAACATCGTATGGATCTTGAGTCGAGAGAGTTGTTACAGCAGATCGTCACTAAAACAACTCCTTCAAAAACTACCATTATATCGATAAGTTCAACCAATCCTGAATTTAGCGTTAACATTCCAACTGCAATTCCAGTAAAAGAGATAGCATTAGCTCAGTTACGTGTTTATTATAGCTGGCCTAATATTAGATCAAAACCATTTGGTGGACAACAACCAAATAATTTAATAGTATTCGAAAATGAAAATAAGTCTGATAGAACTCCCGATTGGCAAGTAGTTAGTATTACAACTGGTTGTTATCAGATAGAGCAAATTAATGAGGAATTCCAGCGCAGAATTAAGTCTAAAACCTGAAAAGAATCCAAGATAGCAATTACTGTTTATGAACCAACATTGTCGTCGGTGATTGAAATACATTCTCCTGACTATGCTGTGGATATTTATCAAAGTTCGATTAGATCAGTATTAGATTGGCTGAAGTTGCATCGGTTTATCAGGATCCAAGAGAACCGCAGCGATCTGACTTCATCATAGATGTTAAGAAATTTACACAACTTCCAGAATATAGAAAAATATTCCATTTATGGAGAGCGCTACGATACCCAGAGCTTATACGAGTCATAATTATTTTATGGGTTTCATTCAAGGTAAGAAGGATTCAGTAAAAACATTAACAATTGATGTTGAGCACATTGACTCATTATCAAGACCGATTAAATTTGAACATGAACGCGTGTTAAATGATCTTAAAAATTTACTTTCCAGCATCAATAATTTTTATAACGACGATTTTAAAAAAATCAGATAATGAAACAATACAACATCTAAATCAAGTTGCAGCAGACTTAGAATATGTAAACAAGGCTGTTGACAGAGAAGAATTAATAAACGTGCCAGTAGATAAAATTTCTCGTTATTTTATAGTTAATGAAAATGACCCAATTCAACATGTAAATAATAAGCTATTATTTAAGACAGTATTTCTGAAATATTATGGAATTACAGAAGAACAATTACCAATATTTATAATTCCCAGATTCAATTCCGAAAAGTTAAAAAATCAGTTAGTGATTTTATTGATGAACACTTTAAAAGAATATGTAACTCATGGAAAAAAATTAATTCCACCCCAAGCTGTTCTGAAATATAATAATGACCCATATGGAACAGGTCGTCACATCTCGCCTATATTTTTAATATACATCAACCATCGCACTGAATTTAGTATGCGATATAATTGATAGCAGCTACCACGTCAACCTCTCTAAGTCTAATCTGGCCCAGCAGAGATATATACTATACTCGTCCCGTGTTCAAACTCCCCCAGGGTGGCTTATTGTATCTGAGCCAATAAATCAAGTATACCTGAGTGTACATATTCCATTATTGTCGAGAATGAATTTCAAACTTACAAATCATGATGGAACTATTATTGACTTAAGAAACGAAACTATATATTAATTTATACATACGATTGTAGATTGGTCTAGATAAAATATTTGGTTAAACTCCCCTTGACTATCAATAGCAGCAGGGAGGGTGAAGGACAAAAATTGAGTCGTTTTACAGGTAAACAAAATCGCCTTACAAAGTCAGGACAAAATAACTTCAATAATAGTATAACAAAAATGAGCTAACCTAACCGTATAGAAATATAATTAGTTGGAGACTTTGGTTCAGCATTATTGACCTTTCTTTCAGCCTCTGTAGGAACCTTTATTTTTCGTTAATGACTCGAGCAAAATTTTGTAGGGTTCACCATCCCTGCTGCTAATTGATTGACCTAAAGTGACGTTTTAAAATTATTCCTGTATTAGGTGGTTTAGTTGTATAGTTTTAAGTTGTACAACACTGGAGGTACGTTACGGAAAGTCAATGAGGATAAACCATGCAGTTGTGATGTTGATTGGCATTTGGGAAGTTGTGAGATATGTGGTAATGTGTTAATTAGAATAAAAGTATTTATAGTTTGGACGCATTTGTATTTCCTGTTTACTACTGTCGTGGAATTGAGATCTTTGTAATCGAAGGGAAACGTATGACTTCTAGCGGGATTTGCGCCAGTGATTGGCTTGTTACAATATTTTGCAATATACACTGGTTCAGAAAATTACAAAATAGTGTCTAGTAATGCGAGTATGTGCAGGACGTTTCATTTGGTTGTTGTTGTTGTTGCTATAGGTATCAATTTCCGTATTAGCAAGTTAGCGTGTGTACTGTGTTCTACTCCGATTCAAAACATCATCCTATTAGATACGTTTGCAGAAATTACATGTCAAAGATAAGTTAATTTCATAACAGTGTACAATATCTCCACAAAAATATATGTATATACAATTTCACATGACCTTAACATGAATTTGCAAAACATATACATTCAATTTTATGTATCAAACATCACACGTAACTGTAGGAATAAAAGTTCAGAATAATAAAAGGTAATTAAATTTGAAGCAAATAAACGGGACATTCCGAAGAGGAGCCAAATCTTTTCATCCATTTTTATGTATTAAACATCACACATAGCTATGGAAAAATAAAGCTCTAACTAGTTAAAGGCAATTAAAACTGAAGCAAATAAACATCATATACCAAATTGAGCTAATACTTTTCAGCCAATGTAAAGAGCATCCTAGACATTTTGCCATGCGTACATTTAGATTGAAGGAAATACTATTTGCACTCTACAGATTACATTTAATGTCATTCCAACTTTTTGCAAATTTCATAAAATTATTAGCAAAGTTCATAAGAATACTGTTTTACCCTAACTGACTGTTTTTAAGTTTGATATTTCTTCCGTATTTTATGTATCTGAAGAATACTTAGAGTCTTTGTATTAAGGCTAATGCAAGCAATTACAGCTAATGACATTTTATTATAGATCTTAATAGCTATATGCATCAACATGTTAACACGCAGAGTACATGAGTTTGATTTTGTTAACATCACCTCATATGTACTATTTCTGTCTTGATCTACAAATATGAATGCCCTGAAATGGAGCTCTTCGAGTTTGCTTGTGTTAGTTGGACCATATAATTATCATAATACAGAATTAAAATAATATTTGAGATAATAAAATGCATACTACGTGGCTTTTCTGTTCACTAATATCAGATGATATCAGATAATGTCCAGTCCGTTTTGTACTTTCAGTTATTTTGAAGTTTTCTTGCAGATCACCGATCAATGTTTGTCAAAAATAAAATAGTCAATTTTGACCATAGAATATTTGCAGATTATTTAACATTACTCACTGCATCTCCAAAAGATGGTTTCTAAAATATGTTTTCCTTCACACTGTATGGCTCTGGAAATTATTGGGATTAGGCCTCAAGTGGACTTAATAAAAACCATGCGACCAACAGTATACTTTGACTTTCATGATCTGATCTAAGAAATTAAAATTTCGCATGTAAGATAATGTATTATAATTTGCATAATTAGAGAGTGTACTTTTCTTGGCAAAATGTGACTGTTGTTATTACGTACGTTAAATATAGATATTGAACCTTTGTGGTACATCCTCCTCTGCTAATATACGTCAAAACAGAACCGTCAAGACCGAATTTATTTTGTAATCCAGAAGTTGTCATAATTTCAATTTTACGTTACCTCCTTCCCCATAAAACAAACGTCAGTTGAAATGTGAAAATGTATTTAGCTGCAAAATTCTGACACACGCTGGAACAAATAAATTATGGATGGCAAGTAAAATAGTAAAAGGGACATGAAGGTATGTGGTATTTCACCAGAGAACTGGGAAGTACAGGTCCGAGGATCGAGGCACCTGGAGGCACACAGTCAGCAAGGACATAGCGGTCGCTGATGAGAGGAGAGTTTAGCAGGTCGCAGAGAAACGAGAGAGAAAGAAGCGTGCAGAAGCAAACCAAGCAACTTAGACTTCCCAGTACGTCTGCTCCGACTGCAATAGGGATTGTTACTCGCGCAATGGCCTTCACAGCCACAACATACAATGCCAAAAGCCCTAGAGACAGACAACACTCCAATGGCGCTACTCAGATGGTCTCCCAAGACTGCTGCCAAAGATGATGATATCCTTTCATCTACAGTTGAAGTAATATATAATCCGCTTACATACCGGTGTCCTTCACGCAGGTGCAAGGCTAGTCGATAAATCAACCCTACCCCAATCGGTATTAATTCTGATGGACTATATGTGGGTCTGCTGTCACATGCTTATTAAAATGTGCAATTGTACTGCAATCAAATCTTTCCTTAATACGCCTGCATACATTTTAGATACTTACCATTATTTAGTAACGACCATATTAATCGTGAAATTTAAAATCGCTACGGGACAGATGGTTGTGTTATTCCACGTAGATTTACATGTCGCTTAACATAGGATTTCATCTGGGACTAGGATGTACATATCACCAAAAGAACTTTTCAGCTGAAGGTAGTTCAAATAGCGCGTGAAATACAGGTAAACGTATAAAATATACATCGATGTGTGCAGACAATAAGGCCTGTAAATTTTGGAGATTTTAATAAATTGGGAATATTGGCCCCTAAACCTCTAGTCACTATCATTATAGGTGTTCGGGTAATTTATCGGAATAGAGCAAGGCCAGTTCGGGTAATATGAGAGAGTATATGTGTCTGATTACACAAATGCCTATGTACATCTATTTGTGACCTAATTTCTACAAAGAACTCATATACGCTCTCATTCTCTCATTATCATAGTAATTTGTATCACACATTGAAATGAATACATATATTATGATTTGTTAACACTGAAGAACACCACAACAGCATATTATATATTTGAAAATGTGATATATTAGATATCGTATATGCTTTTGTAATTTTAATAAAGTTATTTTCGGTAGCTTTCAAAGAACAAAGCACTATCTTGCTAGATAAATATTACAGCAAATCAGTTTTATCAGTAAAATAACGACGACATAAGTTGTGAGCATAGTAAGTATATAATCAAATAATATTGACTATACTATTATACTTACCGCTCCGGTGGCCTAGTGGTTAGAGCGTCCGCCTCGGATGCGGGAGGTCGTGGGTTCGATCGCAGGTCGAGTCATACCAAAGACATACAAAAATGGTACTAACAGCTACCTCGCTTGGCGCTCAGCATTCAGAGGTTAGTGTTAGGACTGGTTGGCCTGGTGTCAGGATAATGTGACTGGGTGGGACATAAAGCTACACGTCTGCGGCATGATTCCCCATTGCTAGACATCACTATAAACTGCCACACTGCAGACATCGTAGCGATATGACTGAAAAAATTGTTAAAGCTACGTTAAAAATCATAATCACATCACATCACTATTTTGCATTTTATGTTTTGGGGTGGTGGTTGTTGTTGAACACCAAATTTCAGCACATGATTGGTTATACATGGCGGCTAAAGTATTTGGTAGAGGAAGAACCCGGTAAGACCCGACGACCCACGGGAAGCTGGCAAGCTTTTACAATTATGTTGATCGAGCCGAGCCTCGAACTAACACAGACATCAGTGAGATATGCGAGTTATCTGCAAAGGCGAATGCCACCCGGGGATCCCAAAGTTTATCAGTCAGAGATTGAGACTTAGGCCTGGAACAGAGTTTCGAAGTCACTGATCTTGTCTCTCTTATAGTGTGATAAACAAGAATCTGATCAAAATCTGATCTCCACTGTCCTATCTAAAGATCTGACAACGACTGTTTAGGGGTCATGATTTTGATGACTTTTACAATAATCACCAATTGTATCGACCAATCAGATGATGTGTTATACCTTCACGCTTGGGTTACTGAGTAAATTGGCCGAATCGAATCGTGCGCCGAACTATTTGATTCACTTTAAAATTTTTGAAAGCTGAATTTGCATTGGCTAATTCAGACTTCACCAGAAAATGACCCATAAGCGATCGCTATCAGATCTTCACGAAGGACAGTGTAGATTTAATTTTAATCAGATTGGACAGACAGGGTACGATGTTACGTTATTTGAGAAACTTTGTCAGTCGGTATTATTTTTTTCTTATTCGTGTAATTTGTTTTATCAATAATAAGCTTGCGTCAGTCATTTGTGACACAACAAGGTCCGTGAAGACGAGTATTAAATTACAGGTCCTCGTGTTTCAACAGTATTCTGCGTTGTGTCCGATATGTCACATGTATGAAAATTGTTGAAATTTATTGCTACAATTATGTTTATACATATTATAGGTGCTTTAACAGGGCCGCTGGCAAGATTGGACAAATATGACAAAATTGCCGGAGCTTACAATGGTCAAGGCTCCACCGCCATCACAATTTGTAATTCAAAGAAGTCTACAAAAGAATTGTTCCTAGGGCTCACAAATCCTGACCGAGGTTCTGTGCTTTAGTGATAATCCTCTCATGTGTTTTCTATATGTATGCCTTTGTAACTATTTCAGTGACATTTAACGACTTAACTATTTTGCATTATGCCGTATAGATTTCCATGTGTGTGCATGTAATGGCCTTCGAAAGAAAATAATTATCGGAATAAGGTGAATAATTGCCATTTAAAGAAATATGCAATTAAATTCTTAAAGTTATAGCCATTATTAAATTTATTAATACTAAACACCTACAAATCCTATACGACTTATCCTTTTGAGGTATCGAAATTAGCTTTCAAGAACTGGTTAATGAACACGTGATTAAACAAAAATATTCAAATTATGACTGCCAAAGAAAGAGACCACATTACAGATTAACATCAACGGCCAATGTTAGTAGCACGTATAAATTTGTCTTTTCATTTTCAATATGTGCACGTAGTATGGTATTTGTTAATATAAAGTAGTGATCTCTAGTTTTTATGCTATAACCATACTTTAAGTTGTGATAAGATGGGATTAAACTCTGGATAAATTTAGTTCTTTTGAAGGCCAGTGAGGGAATATTCGGCTACTGGATGGTAACCATGCCAGTTTGAAACTCAGAAACCCGGTGAACAAATCTCAAGAGGCAATTTATCGACACTCCTGTCACACGTATCTGTGTTCAGGCGTGCAAGATGCACCACTATAGAGTTACAGGACGCTTTGTCAAGCATAATGAATTTCGATCACCCAATTTGTGTATCTTTATCATTGATTTAGCTAGGTCATATAATAACGGTAATTTTGAAAGCAAGAAAATTGACGACATACACTTTTTAATTTCGTCATTTGCTGCTGATAATGTTCTTTTCTCAAAATCACAAAGGCTTGTAATGCCTTCTCAATGGCCAGAGAAATTACTGTGACTGGCAATTTATAATCTTGGATTCCATCTTCTTACCCTTAAGAGGTTTCTCAAAGGGTTAAGTGAAATCTGATATCCTGCAGAAAATCACATGATTACAGAGAACAGTGATCGGTTTGAATCTGAAATTCAAACTAACTTTAAAATCTTGTATCATATTCTGCAAGCTGGATATCATCTGTACCAGTCTAAACCTTATACCATATACTACAAGCTTGATATCATCAGTACCAGTCTAAACCTTATAAACCAGTCTAAACCTTATACCATAAACTGCAAGCTGGAGAGCTTCTGTACCAGTCCAAACCTTATACCATATACTGCAAGCTGGACATCATCTGTACCAGTCTAAACTTTATATCATATAGTGCAAGCTGAAGAGCTTCTGTATAGGCGCAAACCTCGCACCATATACTGCAGATAGGATAGCTTCTTTGATTGTCTAATCTTGTACCGTATAATGCAAAGTGGATTGCTTGTGTATCGCTCTAAACTTGTACCATATACTGCAAACTGGATAGCATCTGTACCGCATCTTGTACACTGTATGCATCTCATATCAGCTTTCTCAATTTAAAATTCATAATGCCTTGCTTATTTTCATCTAACAGAACACTCCCTCTCTCGTTTACACACACACACATACACACACACTTATCTGCATCCATGTGGATGTTAGCGCATCCAGATAATTATTATTCGCACTTTTAATGGATTATAAAATAAAAACGGTAAAAATTACATGTGATAGGTTGCACCGAAACTATATTAAAATATTACTCATTTTACTGGCACATCTGGTCTCCGGGAGACAAACATGATGCAATAAATATCCCAAAGACCTGAACTATTTTTATGGGAATATATAATTAAAAAACGAGAGAAATCGAACATGTTTAGTTCCAGTGCAGTACTTTGCGGCATGCGCGTTGTGCAGACTAGTAGTTACCCTCACAGTTCCTCAGATATGTTTGACAAACATATCCCCTACCAGACTGCAGTCTTTAGCATCCAGTTTATTTGCTGCAGAAGAATTAGTCTGTGCCACGCAATCTACATTCTCCTGAGGACTGCTATTCCAATATCGTGTATCTGATCTATTGAGAAACGCTCCATGTAATAGAACTCGTTCGTGCAATGATCGTCTCGCTTGGCTAGCTTTTGTATCGCTCTAAACTTGTACCATATACTGCAAACTGTATCTGATACAGAAGTTTTGATTGCAAGCATCATCTGTAAATAATAATAATAATAATAATAATAATAATAATAATAATAATAATAATAATAATAATAATAATAATAATAATGACAACGACGACGATAACTAGTATGAAAACCAGTGGCGAATCTAAGATATATCAGCCCAAATGAAACCTCACACGTAAAACTTGCAGATGGGCCTTAGCCTAATCTATAGCATAAGAAATTAATTCGTGAGCACCTACGCTTTGGATACTCTTACTTATATGGTAGCTACGCCCAAGATAATGTGGAAAAATATTGTCACGTTTCGCAGTCCAGGTATCAGGAAAGGTATAAACAGGGATTTATTAGGACCGCGTTTGATGTGTAAACATCGCCGCATGCATTATGTTAATTGATTATACAAGTCGCCAGCCAATCAGATTATAGAATAGCCGCCAGTCAAGGGGCTGGTCGTCCTTACACCCAGGCGTTAAAACATTGGTCTAGGGATCTAAAGGAAGCCCGCAGGGTGAACGAGGCATGTTCTCACCCGCCAAGTAGACATACAAGCGGAAAGACATTGTCAGACTAAGTTTGATTGGGAAATTCTACAACAACATCCAATCGGAATCAAGATAGAGGTTGGGATTAAATTTTAGATCCGAATTATAGCTGAGAACTTTCAGAAAGTTATCAGCATACCGGAACAAATTAGGAGAAGTACATCTTGCCGTTATAAGATTTAGGTATACTCCGAGGGAAGCCACTTGTACTTTGGCGGGAATCTTAGGACTATTTGCTCGACTTTTGCAAAACATTACAGGGTCATAATTGCAAGTATTTGTAGTATGTATACTTAATCACTGTGATTGTTTTAGTATGAAGAATTGCCTTGCAGTGTTTCATTTATAAGCGTATCTGAGACGTTAATTTGAGTTTACGTAGAAAATTAAGTATATTGCTAGTTCGTTAAAGTTAAATATTGTAATTCGCTGGTAGGTTACTTAGTAGTAGCCAGTACCTTTAGTAATGAGTTATGTTAGAGTTTACGCTTGTTTGAATTGGAGTTTAGGAAAACGATTGATGTATGTACCATTAGTTACAATAGATATTTGAAGATATCAAAGCATGGATAATTGAATATTTGTATAATTGGTATGAGTTGTGATGTACAGATATGTGTCTGATGGTTGTTTATTGATTTCTCTAACAGAACTACGAGTATGTATTGATATGAAGCAATTTATTGTTGCATGTATTAAGAGCAATTGATACCGTACTTTTATTATGTTGTTATTGTGTTTTACCATAGCGTTTTTAGGAGTGAATGAATACGTGACCGGTGAAATTTAATAGCCTTATCTGATGATCGGCGTAGTGTGGTGTTTATGATTTTTAACGTAGCTTTAACAATTTTTCAGTCATATATCTACGATGTCTACAGTGTGGCAGTATATGGTGATGTCTAGCAATGGGGAATCATGCCGCAGACGTATAGCTTGATGTCCCACCCAGTCACATTATCCTTACACCATGCCGACCAATCCTAACACTAACACTAACCTCTTAATGCTGAGCGCCAAGCGAGGCAGCTGTTAATACCATTTTTGTAAGTCTTTGGTATGACTCGACCGGGATCAAACCCACGACCTCCCGCATCAGTGGCGGACGCTCTAACCACTAGGCCACCGGAGCGGTTAAAGATGATTGGCTGTGTGTAGTGTGAGATGTGAGCGCTGAGGAAAATATTGTACTATCCTTGTGTTTTCACAGGAAGCTTTTCAGGAACAGAATTTCCGGTGCAAGTTAGCAGTCCTGAATCATTAAGAGGGAGACGGAAGTGAGACTGACATTGTGGTCGGAGTCAACAGTGAATAGAGGAGAGGTATATAAGGATATAAGGTGGAGGAGAAAAAAAAGTCGGGGAGAGGAAATAGAGGAGGGAGAAGGAACTAGGAGGGAGTCAGGAGATAGAGATGGAATTAGGCGATAGAGAAGGATAATCAGATGAATAGAACAGGTGGAAATTTCTCACACTAGGAATCAAATGGTGTGATAGGCTAGGAAAGGTCGAGCGGAAGAAGTGTATTTGGAAAATTAGAATTTATGATCTTTAAATTCTTATTAAATTGTTTTTATTGAACTTCATCCGTTTTGCATCTTTAATCATTTAATCGTCGGCATTGCTGACTGGAAACTCGGAGCTATACATCTAACAGTCATTAAATCAACTTCCAGCCAAAATAGAGTTTGGGTGGGACTTCTAGAAAAATTTAAATAAATAATGGAAGCAACCCATCCCAATCTCCTACAACCAAAACCTCACAGTGGGGCGACCCTTTACATATATATTGTAGCATGCAACCCGGTCTAGATCTTACCATGGACTCTCTTATACCGATCTAACGTCTAGATTTCTCAGATTTTTCTCTCTTGACAGTGACCTGTTACAATCTTTTCCAAGATCACACAGTCATTAATCTTAAGCCTATAGCAATATCATTCCCCAAAAGAACACGCAACAGCCAGCGTCTGTCCTTATCAAATGTTTCTCCATTTTAAGCTGCCATTAGACAAACACTGGCCAATTGTGATCTCTATCACTTAACATTCTAGCTTTGGGAACTACTTACAAAGTCAGCAAATATACCTTGCTACAATATTAAAGAATTTCAAAGCTAGAATGAGCTATCATTGTTTAAATTGTGGTGTGAGGTATTCTAAGGACAAAAATCGGCAGCTGAAGTTGGCGTCAGAGCCGTTTTAAGAAGTTTGGGGGCCTAAGCATGATCTCTAACCTTAAAGGTAACAAGAATCTCGCCTCAATATCTAAGTCTCAAATATAAAATATTGTATTGCATTTCCATGTACATGTTTGTCATTTTGTTAAATTTATTAATATAGTACTTAACTGTTAACTGACTCCGAAATTTTGTTTTTGCGCCGCCGCGAGACCCCATCCTGCGCTGGGCTCACGTGCCTCGCGTGCCTATGACTTAAAACGGTACTGATTTGCGTCACATTGAAATTGGAAGAAAATGATAGATGCAGTGTACCAATACATGTAACTGCGCTCTTTCAAATTATGTAACGCATTCACACATTAGACTTGCTTCACATTTCAACAGTGTCATAAAGGGTAGTGCTTCCACGATTCTGATGCTACAGCGTTTGTTTGAATGGATTAACCAACAATCTGTATAGCAGGGGTCTCATAATATTTATTCACGATTACATGCACTCATAACAAACATAACAACATACTCAGTATACGTTCGGTAATTTTATCTATAAACTATCACTTCAAGCTCAAACTAAAACGGTAGAGTGTTTCCTAAGTCTATGCAAGAATGAGAATTTTCCGCGATTTCGCGGATTTTGCACAATTTTCATGGTCATCTTGGTCATTTCTGAGAGCGTTGTAAATTTATTGAGAAAATTGGGATGGTGTAGGGTCAGTTAATTGAGTGCCGTTTTAGTGGACGATTACTTGCCTGGTGATAGTTATATACATCAATTGTGCGTTTCCATTATGATCAGATCCGATACCAGTCAATTTAATTGTAAGTACATTTTCTTTGACGATTTAGACGTAAGTTGCACGAATATCTTCATGGATTTAATTGATTGATTGTAGATTTTACGGCTCAGCAGCACTCTCAAGCTACATAGCGCCACACAGATGTTATATGGTAAAAATTAATAATCATTAAATTTTTATTTTAAGAAAAGTAAAAGCATAAAACACAGCAAATGTATGGTGACATGATTAAAGGATTTTTTTAAAATTTATATTGGCTTAACAGCGCACCAGAACTCTAAAGTGATATACCGCGACATAAAGGTTGTTGTTGTTATAGGGTTTAAGACCATTTTCAGTACAAGATAGGCTATACATGGCTGCCAGTATAAATGGTGGAGAAAGAACTCAGAATCACTCTTGGAAAGAACCATTTACCACGAGATGCTACTGGCAAGCTTTTTCATATACCCACATAGACAGAGCCCGAGACTCGAACCCACGCAGACAAAGGTGAGAACATAAAGGTTGTATGATAAGCAATGTCTAATAAAGAAAATGCCCATTAGCAATACAAGTACAAAAACAAACGCTTGACGTATTTAATAATCTTGTCGTTTCCTGATAATGAGTAATGAATAGTCTAAAGTAACTGGGTTTGCTATGTTTTCTGTTGAAAAATCAACTTGCTTGAATGTGGCTGGCTGAAATTTCTTTGGCTATTTTACCATTGGAAATTTTAAATTACTTTAGCTCCCTTATGCTCCAAAAATCAGCCTGAATTTGTTTAAAGTACTCTATCCTTGGCAGCAAGGGGAAATAAATTTTGCCAGACTAGACAATACCAGCTTCTGAAAGTGTAATGAATGAATTACCAAATATGTAAAAAGTGAAGAAAAAAAAGTCTTTGGCTTTTCCTTTTACAAGTTACGTCTGAAGTTCAGGAAGTGAAAATAACCAAGTGAAGCTAGCACATTTTTGAAAGGTGCACATCTGGAGTAAGGCCAAGCTGTATATTCTATAATTCATATTACACCCATCAAAGATACACGAAAATAAAGGGAATCAAAGTTTCTATGAACAATCCCTAAAATAAACAAGGTCATTTTTAAATATCCACTATAATCAACTAGGATACCCGGGGAAAATTATTTTTCTTTAAAATTATAACTCCTATGCAATATACAAAACTGTAGACCGCCACCGAATACAGCTATTCCTATCAGATTTGGATACTTTTACATAGCGTATAAATACAGCTATTTCTGTGTTAAGAGTTTGATACATTACATAGCGTATAAATACAGCTATTTCTGTGTCAAGAGTTTGATACATTACATAGCATATAAATACAGCTATTTCTGTATCAAGAGTTTAATACCATTACATAGCGTATAAATACTGCTATTTCTGTGTCAAGAATTTGATATCATTACATAGCGTGTAAATACTGCTATTTCTGTGTCAAGAACCTGATACAATTACATAGCGTGTAAATACAGCTATTTCTGTATCAGAGTTTGATACCATTACATAGTGTGTAAATACAGCTATTTCTACGTCAGAGTTTGATACCATGATGTAGCGTGTAAACACAGCTATTTCTACAAAAACTGTGCATTGTTTAACTCGCAGCGACGTTGATATTTTAGCTCCCAAAAATCATGCTTAAGCAGTCCACAAAGTCTAATGTATGTTCAGGTACTATATTTGTTATCGGAAAATAGTTTATCTCTTTTTCACAAGTTGAAGCTATGCACAAAGGTTGGTTAAGTTAGATGATACTGAACGGGGGGGGGGCAAGAATAAGTATCTTATCTTTACGAGGAGAATCAGTGGAATACCATTCTAACTGATAACAGAGGCTAAAATATTTAAGAGACAATTTAGCTCACCCATATAAGCACCTAAACCTTTTGCTGACATGTATAGAATGTTGAACTTTCTATAAGATCTATGAAGTATGTCAATATAACTATAAGATTTGGCTGAAACTATATTGATATCGAATAATCCAACTTCAACATTGCTCCGAATCCATAGTGATAATATTGTCAAAAGCGCGCCATGATGTAATTAGTAGTAGCAGAACTTGATTGTTTCTGTAGGAAATAACGCCGTTTGTCAACTTATGATAGAATATACATGGCGGACAAATCTGGTGACGGAAAGAACCCGCGAGGAACTCGAATAAATAACCATCCCACGAGAAGCTACTGGCAAACATATTCACATTCCCATGTTGGCCAAGCTGAGATTCAAACCAACGCGAACGGAGGAAAGTCAAAAATCTGTAAAGACGAGCACTTTACATTACTCAACCATGGTAGCATATATATATATATATATATATATATATATATATATATATATATATATATATATATATATATATATATATATATATATATATATGCGGATATACATATAGATAGATACACATATATAAACAGATATACATATAGATACACACACACACATATAAATAAATATATATATATATATATATATATATATATATATATATATATATATATATATATATATATATATATATATATATATATATATATACAGATATGCATACTTCGGTTTGATCTACACTCGTGACATTTAATAAATTAGTAATTTCATTTTTTTGAGCTGATCGAGAGTTGCGTATTTAGATAAGTTACCTTGTTGAGCAGGCGCTTTAGATAAGTCATCTTGTTGAGCAGGCGCTGAATCTCCTACTGTTGTTCCAAATGTTGAGTAAAACTCATTATTTTACTGCTTGACAAAATTATATAACATAATATTAATGGCAAAATCGTCGATATTAAACTTTGACACAAAACGTTTGGTGAAACATAAACATAACAATGAGCTTCCAGATTCTTATTATCTTATTTTTGGTAGAACTGGATCTGGCAAAACAAATTTGCTAATGAATTTACTTCTCGGAGATAATTTTAACTACGATCGAGTTTATATTTACACAATTAATCCGCAACAAGATAAGTACGAGCTACTTAGCAATTATAATGACAAACTTCGTGACGATCTTGAATCTGGCTAGGATTTCTTTATCATTAAACAACAAGAATAACTTGTTCCAATTAATCAACTCGGTTCATCCGAAAATAAAATTTTGGTTTTTGATGATATTCCGCTAAATAACGAGGAAATGAATAAAATCAGATAGTATTTTTCACTGTCGTGATATAAGAAATGTAATTCTATTTATCTCGCTCAAGGATATAGCCCATTTCATACCGGATTTAACCGAGTTGCTCCGTAATTATCCGAAAAACCTCCCGAATCATTTTACACTCCAGCCAATCAAACGCTGGTAGGCATCTGTACATAACAAAATGGCATACATTGTTGTTTAGACGTATCAGATTAAAATAAATTAAGAACTGCCCGCTAAATGCCTGGGACTTCTGCAGCTTTACCGTCGAAAAATATTCCAGGTTTGTTATAATGCGGATTAATAGGAAAAATTCCTTTTATTGGTAAACGAAACTCGATTTATGAAATGCGGTGTCATGGTAAAAAAAGGGATTACATTTTTAACATCGACACCGTTTCCATACTCGCATGTATATGTCCATATGTAAACAGCTCATAGCTACTCTCTCGTATGACTATAAAATCCAGAAAACAAGACAGGATGGTTACAATATTAAATTTCGTCAATATCTGTGGCATCATCGCTGTTGAATAGGCATTTTTCAACTCTATAAACGAAGCTGAATTAGTTGGAACAGTTGATACTAATGCTGAATTATCCGCCTTGTTTTGACCGCTAGTCTGGTCCCCTGCTTAGTATGCTCCCTGCGATGCACTCCGCTATACTATACTATGGAGCATACTAAGCAGGGGACTAGACTATTTGCCTACCAGCTATCGACTGGATATTACGGTCAGTTGACAACCCGCCACGTGATCAAAATTCCTAGCAAATTACGAAGTTCTCCGAAGTCTCCATGAAATGGTCTATTATAATGTCGACATATTTATTAGGCGAAATACTGGTTGTTTTATATTATTTTCTGGACTTGACAATATTGACGTTAGAAATATCGTGAACGAGCACTGCGGTGACGTGACAAAAGATAAATTTATTGAACTATATCATCAAGCAACGGCAAATAGATATGATTTTATTTTTTCGATAAGTTAACATATGATAAGAATAAAATGTTTCGATGTTTAATTGAAAACTATCTACAATAATTTGTATAGAAAATAGTATATAATTAATGGAAAAATAAGCAAAGTACAGAAAACATTGAAGATTTTTTAAAAAAATCTTGCGTAATCTCAGGCAAAATTTAAACAGCTAGTACAGCAAGCACGACGCGGTCAAGTTGTTGTAGCAGAAACAACAGCTACAATTTTGAAACCAGTTACTGAGGCTTTACTTGGAAAACTACCCGAAACTAAACCACTTTCAGAAGAAGAAGCTAAACGATTACAAGAGAAAGATTTACTCGGATTAGTGCAAGAACAACCTGAGGCGGCTGCTGGAAGAATTATTGAAAGATCTGATGCAGAAAAGAGAAGATTAGCTGAGGCACCTTCAGCAGATATAACTTATCCTGCCGCGAGACAAGCTACATTGAATTGGTTAATAAATAATCCTCGAGAACTTGAACAAAGATTGGCAGCATCAACAACCCAAGAAGTTAAAAAAATCTTTTAACAAATTTATCAGGAGAAATAAAAAGATATTAAGTAGGAGCAAAAAAGAGTTGGTGAGCTTACTGTAAGGTTTATGGAAGCTGGAGAGCAAAGGCAAATTTTTTTAGAAAAAAGCAAATGAATTAATATCAGATGGTGAATATCATGATTGTTTAAGAAAGATGATATAAACGATATTGGTAATTTAAACAAATTGGAAAAAGGAAAAATTCAAAGAACTCAGTGATATGTTAGAAAACATAATAATAGACGCTGGTGAATCTGAAAAAGAATTAGATAAAACCATAAAAACGGAAGATATGCCTCCACTTCATGATAGGATGAGACAAGGTGTTATAGCTTACGCTTTTTTCGAAACAGCAGAAACTAGCAGAGTAAAAATGTTTTGGCAACGGGTGGAATTTTAAAAGAAGATTTGATTTAAACAATAAAAAATATGTAGAAAAATATGAAGTAAAAACAGAAACTGGCGTCAGAATATTCGTATCTGTTACTGAAATGAACGGCAGATTAATGCTCTTAATATCATCAAAAGAAGCAGAAAATGTTGGTGCTGAAATTGACAATTAAATCATCGATATACTAGATAATTTAAGATCGAGAAATTTATTAGCATCTGACGAATACGATACTTTGCACTGCGACTTAATTTAATCAAAAAATATAATAATAAATGTCAGCAACATTATTACTCAACTCCAGCCAATCTGATAAAGATAGCGAGAACTTTTAAGTAAAGTATAATCCAATACGAAATTGGATTAATTTCTTGCACTTGTTTGAATGCCATGGCAAATATTAAAACATGTATTAATGTTGAGTTTGAATTTAGTTTTTCCAGACCATCAGGAATAATCAGTTTAATAAATTTATAGCAGTTAAAGTTCCACAAGGCGCCTATAGCATAACTGATCTGAATAAAACGATAAAAGAACGTATAAAAGCAAATAACGGAAATGCAGGTGATTTTGAACTAGCACCAAATTATAATACACTGCGAGCTAGAATAAAAGAAAAAACATTTTTTAGAGTTAAAGTTGCATCACTAAAAATCATTGCATCATTGATAGGATTTAAACAAGGAGTTTATCGTAGTCCTAGTGATGCTCCGGCAACATTTGACGGTGAATTTCCAGTAAATATAACTGAAGTTAACACAATACTTGTAAATTGTTCGATCGCATCTGGTTCTTATTCAACCAAGGGCAGCAAAGGTTAGACTATATACAGTTTTTCACCAGAAGTTCCACCAGGGTCTCTTATGCAAATCAATCCTCGTCATATTATATATCATCCGCTAAATGTTGAAAATCAAATAACAGAAGTAAATATGCAACTGACAGACCAACCTGGAAGACAGTTGGATTTTAATAACGAAGTTGTTACTTTTTAAGTGCACCTACACGTTGCTTAGGCGAACAACAGTAAACATATATTTTTTGAAAGATTTGACAACAAAATTATACAACCTCAAATATATAATGAAACAGAAAACAGTTTGTTGAAGAAAAATAGTAGGAGGATTTTTCGGAAATATATTTACTAAAATTGTTGAAAATATTCCAGGATTAGCTCGTAAAGTTGCGCCAATCGCACTTGACGCTGGTAAAGCTTTTGCAACTGGAGATGCATCTGCTGCTGGAACTGCAGTGGGACAAAAATAACTGATAAAATAAAAAGCGAACCTAAAACAACACCATCAAGCAAACAAGTTATTTCAGAAATCGCACCAACAAAAGAAATCCAATGAGCGATGATAACAACAACGAAAAAAACTTTTATCACCAAAAGGCGAGCAGATTATAAAAAATTTAATATCTAAAGTTATAACGCCACAATATTTTTATATAACCTAATAAAATAAAAAAATGTCTGTTAAACATTATCTCGATTTTGCAGACGTTTTTGACAAAGACGCAGTAATGGATTTTGTGTATGTCGAATATTTCGATGAAAATTCTAACGAACCTAATAAGGCTGGCGTTAAAACATTTAATACACGAGGCTCTGATGCAAACGTTACAAGAGTTTCGCTTGTTGCTGCCTGTATTAATTTAGGTATAACCGCGCCACTAGCAGGTGATGATGGTACTGCAATGCTAAATTTAGTTAACATCGCTTAACGTGAGAAAAAGACGTTATAATGAATGTTTTGCAAAGCGAAAAGAACTCGCAGCAGCATCACGTCAAATTACAATGATGTTGCTGCTAAGTACAATATTTGGCTTTTGCAGAGACTATAATAAAATATTCCGTGGAGTTAAACATACGCTTATTTTAGATCGAGCAGAACAAAATAATTGCCTATTTAGATTTGGTGGTGCTGATGTACATTTTGTCATAAACAAACTTGCGCTGTGGATACCATCAATAACTCCGCCGGTAACTAAAGCATTAGAATTTGATAGTATGCTGGGAAAACGCACAAATAACATTAATTTTCAACAACATAAAATATATCAAACAGCAGTTCCAAATACCACCGACTACAAATGGCTAGTTACAACAACATCGAGTGAACAGCTACCGCGTCATTTATTCGTTGTATTCCAGAGACAAGATCGACGTGGAAATCAGCAACAAAATAATGGAATATTTGACAACGCTGATGTTAGACGAATTGATGCTAGAATAAATTCAAAGCATTATCCAGACCGCATATGTACCTACTCGACTCAATGCAGAAATATCAAGATACTGGAGACGGAACTCAGATATCAGTAGAAGAATTTTGTACACTTTATCCGATATTTTACTTTGATTGTAGTAAACAGCGAACGAGCCGTGGACAGTACAGTTGATATTGAGGTTACTTAGACGCTCGAAGACATTCCAGCAGCGGCGTTAAATGTATATGCATTAGTGATAAGCGACAGATCTGTGACAATCGACTCTGTCGGAGGTAAATTGACAATACAAGTTTAATCTGTGATTGATATATAAGATGACAAATATATCATAAAAGAAATACATATAACTGATGTCCAAGTTAAAAAAAAATAACAATTGCCGTTGCGAAGCGGAGGTTATAATCATTGAAGATCAATCCGAGTGATTTGGGGACTTTAACAAAATTATTATTAACCGAAAATCAAACGAGTAAATAAGATCGCAAAAACACTTTCGTTTTAAACTTGAGCGCTGCACAAATAACTGCGCTGTCCCAACGCATTAAGGTGGACGGCGGTTTCTTGGATCCGGAACTATCAGTTATAGCCAATACACTACTGCCTAAAATTTTGCCAACGTTAGGAACATTAGGGCTAATAGCGACGTCAGGAGCAGTACATGGCGCATCAGAAAAGGCAGCTAAAATTAGTGGAACAAAGAAAATTTTTGTCTAAAGATTAAATATAATGGCTAAACGAAATACTGTTAGAAAAAAGACAACTACGAAAAGGAAAAGAACGACGATAAAAAAGACACAAGGTGGATTTCTTCCAATAGCCCCATTACTGCAAGATTAGCGGGAAGTCTACTGCCGGGTCTGTTAGGACGATTAAGAAGACTAATTCTGCAAGAAACAAGGCGTTAAGTAATTTTGATATACTTGATAAATTACAAAAAAGTTAAAAATTTTCGCAGAGTTTATTCCAAAGATGAACTTACACCTCCAGCATTGTTAGGTTCTTGCGTTATAAATATAGAAGATTTTAATGACGGATCTGGTACACATTTGGTAGCTGTTTTTGATAAAAATTATTTCAACTCGTTCGGAATTCCACCGAGTGATGCGGTGAAACGATATATGAGTACATACAAAATAATAAATTATTCTTCTAATCAGATTCAACCATTTGGAACTTCCGCTTGCGGTTATTATTGCGTGATGTTCATTAAACAGATGACTAAAAAATCCAGATTTTTTTAAAACGTTTATTTTGCAATTTGATAAACAACCCTCTCGCGTTAATGATGAGATCGAGATTAATTTTATCTAAACAACATATTGTCTCAAGTGTAAAACTAAAACAGACAATAAAGACGAAAACACGGAAAAGACAAGAAATAATAGAAAAATGCTGAAAGTATTTGTGCAATTTGTGGAAAAAGAAAAAGCATGTTCTTGCCAGCAGCAAAGTCCGGGGCGGGTTGTCCCCCTGATATTATCTGGGACGTTATTTTAGTAGACGATTGAAACAATCGGTATTTCTAACTTTTTGAGGGTCAAAACCCCAGGAAGGTTAACGGTAATTAGCATTACGTTTCTTATTTATCGATTAAAATCTAGATTTTTCTAGTTTATATCGCAAAATGATCATAAAATTCAAGCAAACAAAAACTAGAAAAAAAGACTAGATTTTGATCAACAAATGAAATACGTAATGTTATTTCCCGTTAAACTCCCTGGGGATTTGACCTAAAGCAAAATAGCAAAATGAGCTAATTTCATTGCAAAAATCGACTAAAACACCTAAAAAAAATCTACAAATTTCATAAAATATCAACAAATTTCAGAAACACTTTGTCAATAAAAAAAAATAATGAAGTGAAACTGCAATACTGATAGAGATTAATGTCTAGAGGAAAATAAAATTGTTACATATTGCCAGAAATGCAACAACAGAGAAATAATTGGAACGGGTATAGATGGATGACAGATCACCATGACCAACCACTACAATATGAGTTTCAAATGAACAGCATTCTCCCTCCTCATACTGTTATAGGGTGAGTTATTAATGCCCATTTAGTTGCATGTACCATTCACATAATGTAAGATTAATATATCACAAGATAAAATTATTTTTATAAATATACAGTACCACTGAATAAAGGTACAGGTTATCTTACTTTCAAATGCATCTGTCAGAAAGCACTATAGCATGCACAAATAGCATATATATATATATATATATATATATATATATATATATATATATATATATATATATATGGGGGGTCAGAGTGATTTTCATTGGTTGTACGTTGTACAACTCTAACAGTCGTGTCCGGTTGTCAAAGCTCGTTACTCTAAAACGGAAAATACCCGAGCAATGACTTTTAAGTGCAAAATTTAACTAAAGTTAATGGTGTCCCAAAAATAAACAAGAGGAAAGAAAAATGTTGTGCATTTGTAACAACCTTTTGCTTTTAGCTATTTTAGTTTAAGGCTTTAGCTCTCAAAGTTTCAGTTAAACTCTTGAAGAGCGTGGTGGGAGACGTGGTACGCCAAACTTCACATATGCACTAGTGTTAGAAACCTTTTAAAGAAAGTCCCCAAAAATGAGAAATAGAAAACACAAAAACTTACTGCGCATCTTCACCAATCTCGTATTTATGCTGAAAAGTTGCGATAAAGTCTTTACAATAGTTTAGAGAGGACAAGTAGTGAAATAGTTTCCTGCACCTAGACGTCTGAAAACACCAATGAAAACAAAACAGATTCGTGAAAATAGATCAAACTTAGGTTTAAAGTAAACGTTGTGCCCATTAACATCACGTGTTTCAATACAATTCTTCCAGCAACACGAAGAACAACTTTGATAAACTATTCATAAACATCAGTAGTCTAACTTCCACTCTTTTCGTCAATTTTTCAAAGCAGTTACCTGAAAATAAGGATAAGAAACCATACGGCGCATACACCGTACTCACAGATCATCCATTTATCATACAAACAATATTCGAGAAGCCGAGTGGAGACATCTTAAATCCATATTTTTAAAACAATTTGTCAATAACATTAACATAAAAAATAACATACATGCAAAACGTTAATCCTTAAGGCGTATTTAAAAACATGTTGAGCCAAGAAGTTTAAAACAATAGTTCAAGGAGTGATAAGCAGATGACTTCTCCAATGCCCACTTATTAACAATTTTCAAATACATTTTCCACGAGAAATAAGATCAGGCACAGGCAAAAGTAAAATTATTTTGCATTGATACCAAGATTCACAGACATCGGGACACTCAGCCGGACAGATCAACAAACTGCCATTCGACGGTCATCACAATTTCCCAGTTCTTTACTTAAGTAAAGTGATGGCAAGTTTCATAATTCTAGGTAGAATAGCATGTGTACAGCAGATAAAGAACCAAATTGTTCATAAACTTGGTGCAATACCCGAGAAAACCAGTAAAATATGAAATAGTTCATGTGATCTCTTGTTTTTGTTTTGGTAGTAATGACAGGCATGCATGCATCGGGAAGAAAATTCAACGTTCATGTTCATAATCTAGTCATTTTGATCTACCTCAAACGAGCATAAGCCATACATTGGAATCAATTTAATGTTTGTAGTACCTAGACTATATTGTTGTACATAAACTTTTATACCACGTGTGTGTGTGATTTGGATATTTAACGTAGCCTTAAAAAATTTTCAGTCAAATTACTACTATGTTTGCAGTGTGGCAGTTTATAGTTATGTCGGGGCATCATGCCGCAGACAAGTAACATCGAGTCCCACCCAGTACCATTATCATGAGAGCAGAATGACCAGTCCGAACACTTAACCTCTTAATGCTGAGCACCTAGCGATGCACCAGTTAGTTTCATTTTTATAAGTCTTTGGTTCAATTCCACCGGAGATCGAACCCGCGACCTTCTGTACCCAAGCTTTACGCTCTAACCAAAATTCCACCGGGATCGGTAGAAATATTTTGAATTTGGTCATTTTTGGCGAAGTCTTAGGAACTAACAAAATATAAATTGTTCCGCATAGTTGCAATTTATTACAATAATTTCCAATTGTCACGCTCATTTAAGCTAAGGTAACCGGATGTATAAAGGTAATTTCAATGTGTTTAATGTGAGAACAACCGACACCGGCCAGTGTCAAGCGGTTATGCAAATCGCCAGAAACTCAGTTTTCGGGTCCAACCTTGTAACTTGCACCCATGTATATTGGTCGGAGATTAAAATGAACCCCGCAGTGTAAACGATGCATGTTCTACCAGTCACGTAAACGACAAGCAAAAACCCTGACAGTTCCGTTGATTGGGTCAGTCCCACAATATCCAATCGGAATTCAGTCAAAGGGTGGGCCTAAATCCTAGATTCAAAAACAATAATTAATTTCTGTCCAAGAATTAGTCAGTATATGCCTTGGCAGTTGTGAAGAGACATCGCTGTAAGAATTATACTCAGTGACACTCTACTCATGAATTGGCGGGAAGACGTAGTAAAATAACTGTGAACAAATAGCTTCAAAAGGTAAATATTTGCTCGATTTTTACAAAGCATTACAGCGTCGTAACTGTAAGAATTGACATTATTTTTACTTAATTATTGGGATTATTTTAGTATGTAGAATTACTTTGTAGTATTTCATTTATGAGCTTATTTGAGACATTAATTTTAGTTACGTAGAATAATGTAGATTGCTAATTCAGCAGTATTAATGTTATAAGTCGTTATGGGTTACTCCGAAGTAACTGGTACCTTTTGTAATACGTATGCTAGCGTTCAATAGTTAAATAAATGTCTGAATATATCCGAGTATAGACATTTGAATATTTGTATATTTGGCACGAGTTCCGATGCAGAAACATGCATCTGATTATTGTGATTGCCAGTATACTTGCATTTTGAGTATTAATGATGTGAATTATTGTTGTATGTATACGAGTATTTGATATCGTGCTTTTATGATGTAGTCTATTCTGTTGTGTTATTATATTATATTTTACCATACAAGAGTGTATGTGTATATTGGTGTGAATGGAGGCGTGACCGATGAAATTTGATAGCCTTATCTGATGATAAGCTATATGTGTAGTGTGAGGTGTGAGCGCTTAGGAAAATGGTGTACCATCCTTGTGTTCTACAGAAAGCATATAGGAACAACTTCCAGTGTTGAGCTAGAAGTCCCAAGTGTGTGTGTGTGTGTGTGTGTGTGTGTGTGTGTGTGTGTGAGAGAGAGAGAGAGAGAGAGTGTGTGTGTGTGTGAGAGAGAGAATGAGAGAGAATGAGAGAATGAGAGAATGATAGAGAGAATGAGAAAATGAGAGAATGAGAAAGCGAATGAGAGAGAGAATGAGAGAGAGTAAAAGAGAGAGAAAAAAGAGTGAGAGAGAAAGAGAGACACAATGAGAGAGAGAGAGAAAGAAAGACATGAGAGAGAGACAGAGACAGACAGAGACAGACAGACATACTTAAACAGAGAGAACGAGAGACAGAGAGTGAGATTGAGAGAATAATAGAGAATGGGAGAAAACGAGAGAGAGAATGAAAGAAAGAGAGAGAATGAGAGAGAGAGAATGAAGAGAGAGAAGACGAGTGAGAGAGAATGAGAGAGAATGAGTGAGAGAGAATGAGAGAGCGAATGAGGGAGAAAGAATGAGAGAGAGAAAGAAAATAAATGAGAGAAAGAATGAGAGAGAGGCAGAAAGAGAATGTGAGAGAAATAATGAGAGAGAGAGAAAGAGAGACAGAATGAGAGACGGATACAGACAGAGACAGACAGAGACAGAGACAGACATACATAGACAGAGAGGGAGAATGAGAGACATAGAGAATGAGAGAAGGAGAGAATGAAAGAGAGAATGAGAGAGAGACTGTCTGTACAGTCGAGAGAAGTAGAGGAGGAGAAGTAGTATGGGAGGAACGGAAAGAGAAGAATGGGAAGGAACTTGAAGAAAATGAAAAGACCTATAGAAATCTGGAAATGAGTAGAAGTCAAGGACAGAGCAAGAATTCTCACACTAGAATCATATGATGAGATAGACTTAAAGGGTCGAAGGAAAGTATTTGTGAAATTCGAGTGATTGATTATTAATTGTTAATTAAATTGCTGTTATTGAATTTTTTGTACCTTTTATTATCTAACCGTCAGTATTGCTGACTGGGGGCTCAGAGCTATACACCAACATTCATTAACCCAACTTCTAAACCATAATCGAGCCTGTGTGTGTGCCATATCTAAATAAATATTGGTAGCACCCCACCCCAATTGTTTACAATCAAAGCCATACAGGGAGTAATAAACACATAACACATTAGCAGTGACCACAGTCAGTTATAATATTTTCCATTTTATAGATTTTGCTGTGCTCATTTTGAAGTCATAAGACCAAGATTACACGATGTAATGTCAAAAAAGGATACTACATCCTAACGAAGGGTCAAATAAATCTTTCCTAGCTGTGGATATACTCATTCATCTACATTCATTTTAAACGCACAATACAGTGTACACAGTAAGAAAATACTCGCAAGCTAAATTCACATAAATACAAAGAACAGCTACATTGTTTTCAGTTAATCCATTGGCTCTTATTTCGTCGGTTGAAGCCATGAAACCAGTCCAAAATGTTGCATAGGACATGGTAGGAAAAAAATATCGAAATACCACAAGGGTGCAGATATGCATATGAATGAAGTATATAAAAGCCAGCGCGACGCCACGTCGGGAGCAATACAATAGGCCTGAAGCTTAAAAACAATAGTAATTATCATCTTATCTATTCAGATAAAAATGTATGAGTTATTTGGCAAAAACAATAATTTTACTCACAAATTAAATCGAAAAAAAAATACTGCGGGTCAAAAACATCAAGGCTCGTGCTGATTTCCTTCTCTTATAACCTTCTCTATGGAACTGGCAGCAAGTGCATCACGATATGTAGTCTATAAATTGAGTTGTCCTACGCATGTATGGTTACAATTATTTAGTAACTGCATTCATTGTATGGGCATATATAATATGTACTAACTGGATACATTTAATTAACAGTTCTGAACCACACACCTACCCCCAAAAGCTGAAAAAAGGCAGGGAAATTATGGAATATAAAATATACAATGTTTTTCTTGACGTTGATCGTGCTACTTCTTCAATTGTTATTATTGAAACAATCCACTACGACGATGACAATAGTGATAATACTAATTATTAGAATACGCTACCACAAAACAATGTTACTACTAATAGTATTAGTGCTACAGTATTAATGACCAATCCAATAATGACAGATGCGAACAGCTATATCGATAATGATGACGAGAAGATGATTGATGATGACGTTGGCGAAGACAAAAATGACCAGGACGATGATGGTGTTATCTACTTGATTTATGGTTTATAATTTTGGTATAAGAGTTTAATTACAGTTTCTTCATACAGTAAAATGGAATTATGTATCCTCCTTTAAGGAAGGAACGTTGTATCTTACTATTGTGTCCATACGCTGTAAAATGTACCTTTCCAACTCACTCCCGATGCTTTGTCTATAGGAAGAAAACATTCAACCCAGAAAATTGGGACAATGATGACTTCTAGGAGTTTGAAGTCCAATACGGACAAGCCTGTTACGTATATAGCTCAAATGTTTGTCCTTTTAGAAAATAACAAACTTCATTCAAGGAAAACATACGGTGAAAGCAAACATGACGCAAAAGGTGGCCATTTTATAAGCTGTTAAGATACTATCGAAGAAGATGTACTTTCTCATATGTTAAGTTTATCATTACCAACCAGTAAAGGAGTAGAGAATCCAAAAATTTTAAGCAAAGAAAAAAGATCATGCAAGTCATGTTGAAAACAATTAAAAATGCTTCTATTTATCATTATTGAATATGGTTTTTGAGGTTAAAAGCTACAACATAATATTAATAACGATGACATCACATCACCTGCTGCCATGGGGTGATACAGTGTTACCTTCATCAATAAACTGCTTAAGCAATTTTCAGATGTAGGAAAACTTTAGCAAATCAGATAAATAAACGTCATGATGCTTACAAGAAAACTATACTTCCTTCAATGTGTCTGCTAATTACATTACATGTGACGAAAGTACATTACAGGATACCTGACCATATCCATAGTGTGATTTCAATGACCAAATCTGAAGTTCCTGACGTTATATGGGCAGCAGGTATCGTGAGTACCTGCTTCATATTAAACAAATCCGTTCGTATATTCCACTTCTGGCTTTTGCCCGCATCTCTATCAAATGACTGATAACCTTATCACCGTCAAATCTAAGAAATGATACAGTTTATAATTTTCATAGTTATTTTTAAAGTTGTTTTTAAAATGTGTGGAATTATATATGACATTATTAAGGCTTTCAACCTGCAACTTTACGATTGGACATTAAGTTAACACCCACACAAAACCCGTTATACATATACTGAAAGTGGGAAATAATGAATTTTCCAACTGGCAAATGGTCAAGATGTCGTAGTATTACGGGATACTGGTGGCACGGGTGTAGTTATTTCGTGCACAATAACCACATGTATGCTAATCGGTCAGACGATCGGTCGCATTCGCATTCCTGTAGAAAAGATCACGGTACAAACACCTTTCTTAACGGAGTCTGTAGATGCTCACTGTATGGAAAACCCTATTTACAATCTGACGATCGGTAATGCTGAAGGTTCCAGTCTTCCAACCTTGGCAGATTTCAGGATACCTTTGGTCTAGGCAGTAGAAACGCGAGCACAAACCCGGCGAGAGAAAAACGCGTTTCATAAATTAAAAGTCCCTGAGTCGATATCAGGAATTTCGCGTGAAGAGTTTAAGCCAGAACAAGAACGCGACGAATCCATCAAGCCTATCGTTGAGAAAATTGCATCCGGTTCAATTAAATACTGCATGGGTGGGGGCAGCTCGAGATTTGTTCGGAAGAACTAGAAAATTCATAGGGAGTTTGTCACTAAAGAGGGTAAGAAGTATTGGCAAGTCGTCGTACACCAGAGATATAGATCTCATATTCTAAAGGAGGCACATGAGTCTAGTATGACAGGACACCTAGGCAAGGCGAAGACCATCATCAGAGTAGTCGCTGCATTCTACTGGCCTAGTGTTAATGGAGATGTTATACCGTTATGTAGGTGTTGTGACTTATGCCAGAAAAGCGTAGGTAAGGGAGGGGATGGTCACACGTGTGCCCTTAGGATAGATGCCATTAATAGATACCCTATTAAAGAGAGTAGTGGTGGATATTGTGGGACCAATACAACCAGTTAACAAAAGGAAGAACAGATATATTTTTACTCTCGTGTATTACGCAGCCAGATATCCCGAAGCCGTTGCGTTACCAACTATTGAAACGGAACGAGCGCTGAAACATTGGTTGATATATTCGGTAGGGTTGGGGTGCCAGAAAAAAATCCTTATGGATTGTGGTGCCAATTTACCTCTGACTTCATGGGTGAAATAAGTAGGCTGTTGTCCATCAAACTCCATAACATCCGATGTGCAATGGACTGGTAGATAAGTTTAATGGTACCCTGAAGCATATGCTACGGAAATACTGCGCGGAACGTCTGCGAGACTGAGACCGCTATTTCAACGCGGTTCTGTTCGAATACTGTAAAGTATCGAAGGAGAGTTTAGGGTTCACCCTTTTAATTGCTGTACGGACGAATAGTTCGAGGCCCGATGCGGCTACTACGCGAATATTGGACGGGTGACATAGCGAACGAGAAATACAAATTATGTATCAATACGTGATAGATCTTTGAGAAAAACTCGCGAGTATATGTCAGATGCCACGTGATGAACTCATGAAATTGGAACGTAGATATGTCAAATATTACAACCGTAGAACGCGAAATAGGATATTTGCTGTTGGCGATCAGATTCTGCTGTTTCTTCCTACTAGCACAAGCAAATTAATAATTCAGTCTAAAGATCCCTACGAAGTTAAAGAGTTCAAGAGTGAAATGGAATAATGGTAGATGGTAATTTAAAGATATCACATTAAGTTGCTCAAGTTGTACATCAAAAGAAAGAGCAGCAATGTAGGAAAAGAAGCCTTAAATGTCATTTGTACGGCAGTCATAGCGATGACGCTGTAGAGTGGGGTGTACTACAAGATAGAGCTCTTCATGCGTTAGAAGAGAAGTTAATTAGTGCACCTATATTGAAATTTTCAGATGCAAGCAAACCCTTTATGTTAAGAACAGATGCATCTGAAACTGGGTTGGGAGCGGTTTTACTGCAGATGGCAATAAGTTACCCGTAGCCTATTCGAGTATGAAATCGCAACCTCGGAAAAAACTATTCAGTCTTTGAAAAACGTTTGCCCGTAGTGTGGAGTATTGGGAAGTCACATGCGTATTTTTTGGGAGAGATTTCATTCTCGAGACTGATCAATAACCCCTATTGTATTTAAACAAGGCCAAGGTCGCCAAAGCTAGATTGGTGCGATAAGAGGAGTTGAAAATATAGGGGAAAACTACTTGACTAAAGCAAGATTGGAAATTTGTATAAATGTTTACCCAGAATATAAAATCCAGATTATTAAACAACTTGTAAATGTTGTATTATAATATTAGTTATTTTATGTTATTCTGTGAAGATTAAATAAAAAAATGTGAGCATTTGTTTCTTAGGGGGGAGGTATTCTCACATAGTAAGGCTATAAATAACTTCGTTTTGCCTTGAATCTATTTTCCACATTTATTCATTGTGTTGACGTACAACTTTACCTGAGGTGAATCACTTTTTTTCCAGGTAAATGATTTCGAAATTACATGCGGCAAAAAGTCACGGAAAGCATGGTATACATGAGCGTTTGACCATACTATTATTCACTCCTATGGATTTAAGCTTGATACATTTCGAACTGAGACACAAGTTATTTGGATTTTGTCAGTGGAGTGGGTATTCTCCACTATCGTCTCAGGCCATAGTGGTAAGTGCCAAATTTATTTTTGATTTGTGCAACCTTTCTCGGTTTCGTTATGTCGGGTCATGAAAATTTGTTACATTGTGTGCTTTGCTACTACAATTTCGTTCAGAACTCATAGTTATAAACAGTTTGGTTTCATTACAGCTTATTGGACATTAATGGGGCTGACGGTGTTGTTTGGGAGATTCAGCGTCTGATAAGAGCTGACGGTAGCTATCCATGGTTGAATGTAGCTGTCTGTATTGCGGTATGCTGTCTTATGTGTATATATATATATATATATATATATATATATATATATATATATATATATATATATATATATATATATATATATATATATATATATATATATATATATGTAGATGAATACATACAATGGATCCGTGAAGGATATGAACGTGGACAGATAAAAAGGATCTAGTGAAACTGCAGAGTTCCAGTTTGTATATTGAATGATCTAGTGAAACTAGAGTAACAGTTTGTAAAGTGAATGACTATTCCACAATTCCAGTTTACAGCTATGTCGGTTATTAATGCGTGCTATTTCAAATAGTTCGAGATCCTTTCAATTCCTTATCATTGAGAGTTCTCTAGAAAATATAAGAGTCGTTGTATAATATTTTACATACGAACGTATGATTATGTATTCAGTTGGACATAATATTGTTTAGTTGAAAATTAGTGATTACATTATATGAGTATTGCTCATTATCTTTATTGCATCTCATAAGATTACGTGAATCTCAAAGCTTAATGTATTACAACAGATTACGTGGATCTCATTTTACATAATAAATGGTATATTTGTACCTCGCATTTTTGGCTAGAGGTAAATGAATCATAGTTTTGCATTTTTTTTCTTCTCTATTTGTCATTTCGTGAGTATATGTAGGGTGATTTGGATCAATTATATGATAATGAGTGTGAAATTCAATGTATTTTTTTTTTGTTATTTATTTAATCCAAACGGAGAAAACCCAGGTTCAATTCTGCTACAATGATGTGATTGACAGCATCATAGCTGAAGCATGACAAGAAATTCATTTAGTTCACTGTTTAATTATTATACTCATTCAGATGTACAATTTACAATTAAGCATGTTTTTGTGTTGTACAGTCATGGAACGTTTACTATTGCATGAATACTGTATTACTGCTTCTAGCTCCACGGGTCAGAGAGAGAGAGAGAGAGAGAGAGAGAGAGAGAGAGAGAGAGAGAGAGAGAGAGAGAGAGAGAGAGAGAGAGAGAGAGAGAATTTCGTGTATTCTATGGCGTTTATAGCATGAAATCTATATCTTTAACAGATAAACTTACTCAACATACGCTAGTAAGGTATAAAATGTAGATTATATTGAAATTATTTGGTTGAAAGAGTGAACTATTAATTATCATGATCAGAAACTAAGCCCCACCTAGTAAATGAACATTAAATACAAAAATTGAAATATTTACCACGATACACTTCTGCATTCAAGTAATTCCTCTGATCGAGAAAGGTGAAATATATCTGAATTGGCTTCTGTGTATATGTATATCACTTTGAGGAAAATATTTAATAATAATAATAATAATAATAATAATAATAATAATAATAATAATAATAATAATAATAATAATAATAATAATAATAATGTTTTTGTCGTCAATAATAATACAAACATGAGAGAATGAAGATATAACATTATATTCTATGTGGTACACATAATAAAAGGAATTGGCTGTGAATGATGCATGAATATGGTACCCTAGATATATACTTATTTTCAAAGTATATTGATGTATTGTCCATGGATATCATGCACATGGGTATTAAGGGAGACAATGGTATGTTTCGTATTGCACTATATCCACATGATGAAACGGTACCTGTTTTAATTTAACATTTGTGGACATCATCTTTACGCGAGTCTGGTCCACCTGGTCGGTTATTAATGCGTGCTATTCCAAATAGTTCGAGCTCCTTTCAATTCCTTATCATTGAGAGTTCTCTAGAAAATATAAGAGTCGTTGTATAATATTTTACAATTAAATTGATTTCGTTATTTAGTTTTTATGCTTCACTTTCGGAAAGAAAAGGTACAATTTTACTTTTAAAAAACTCGACAAACATCCCGTATCATCTATTCAAAACTATAAATGTAATTTAACTGCGTTAACCTTACAACTAGAAGTCATATTGAAGTGGCTTGAGCAGAACCAGCAGACTTATTTTTATAACCATAGTATAAGTATCATCCTTTGAAAAAATAAAAGTACAGAACCCATCCTTTCATCAGATGTTTATTCAGAATGGAACGGTGTACATTAGTTTTTTTTCTCGAGGAATACACAATCCGTTTATTGAAATACAATTATTTCCAGTTTTTAAGCAAGGTACGGCTCGTTTATTTATTACAATGGTGATGGTTAGACTAATAAGGAAAAAGGAAAGAAGAAAATACACGAAACAGAATAATATTTCTAAATGATGAATAATATTTTTTAATGATGAAAATAGTCTCCAACTTGTTGTGTACTGACAATACTTTGATAATGCACACGTTAATAGTTTGGGCTAAAAAAAATGGCAAGAACCCAAAAAGGAATTTTTGTTTTTCCAAGCATTATATATCAAATAAGCACTGAGTTTGGAGTTTAGAAATCAGCTAAGGATTTTCTCCGTATGAGTTTAAATATATCTCATTTGTATACATGAGGTAATGATGTCTAACTGCAAGTTCTTACAATTTTAAAAAGAAACAACCCATACAACGTAGACAAAGAAACAAATCAAAATACAGAAAGCAGCAACCACTTATACATCCATAATGGATTAGATTCGGACAAACCTAATAAAAAGAAACAAAACCCATACATATCGATACTTTTGGAATCTCTCTCTCTCTCTCTCTCTCTCTCTCTCTCTCTCTCTCTCTCTCTCTCTCTCTCTCTCTCTCTCTCTCTCTCTGGTCAGCCATCACTCTTGCAATCACGTGACTTCCTACTTCCAGGGCAGTATATAGATATAATCAGTACCAGGCTGTCCCATAAGTTGGAGCAGCAGAAAGGGCGAACCATGCAACCTTTTGCTCGAATCCGTACGAAACAATAATGGTTCCTACGAACGGCTGAAAATAATCAAGGTCAATAACGTTAGACCGAAACCTCTAACTTGTCGATTTCCATACTGTTAAAAACCGGTAAAAAATCGTTTTAGTTTGCTGAGTTTTGTTACCCCTGCTGACGTATTTTTTTCTTCAAATTTTTATGCGATTTCGTTTACCTGTCGTGATACTCAAATTTTGTCGTTCTCCCTCCCTGCTGCTATAAATTAAACAGCCAGTATATATATATATATATATATATATATATATATATATATATATATATATATATATATATATATATATATATATATATATATATATATATATATATATATATATATTGGAAAGCCGCATTCAACTAGATTAGCTCGAGAGCGACTAGAGGCAATTGACATATTTACCCGTCTGTGATTTAGTTTAACAACAGCTACAGTCTCGTCAGGAGTCTCAGGTGGTATTTGCAGAAGGTGTAGAACTATTGTTTAAACAGATTGTCGAACCAACAAAGAAAATTGTTACAGCAACTGATGCAACACAAAACTTTTTAAACATTGCCTGGTCATATCCAAGCGGCTCAAACAGCTGCTGCTGCTCAGCCTGAAGGCGGTGAAACACCAGCCCCCGAACAAAAGTCATGCAATAAGTCATGAACTGATCAATAAATTTAATGAAGATACTGTTAAAGTAATTAATAACACCAAAGACCCATGACGATTGGCTAAATTTGCTTTGGATAGTTTTAGTTAAAGAGAGAAATTCATGAAACCTGAACACGCTGAATATATTAAAAGCAGTGAACAATGGCGAAAAGTATTATATCGCATACATATGGATGCTGAACGAGTTAGATCTGATGATCCATTATATCAGGAATAGATTAGTGAAATTAATAATTTAAACACAGCAAGAATAAAGGAGAGAAAACAGAAATAAAACCTTCAAAACAACAACAAAAACCACCAAAACCATTTAAGCAATCACTTTGAGATTATCCAGAATCACCAAATACACCATCAAAACCAAGTTAGACAAAATACCACCGAAACCAAGAGAGATGAAAGAAGAAGAATTTCAAGACGCTCCCGGCGCAATTGGAAGAGGTCTATGGAGTGGTTTTTATTACTTGTCCTAATAACGTTCTTACTGATGTTTATCGACTAAAAATTCTCATTGGAAGAAAACGAGATGGTAATAATTTCCTAGAAATCATTAATGAAGCATATGCTATTTGTAAGCGATTATTTACTGATGGAATTATGGATATTAATGTATATTGGTCCCTCATTAATGATATTGCCGATTACTTCTATAGTGACTAAGTCACTGGATTGAGTTTGTAATTAAATACAGTTATTATAATAGTTATTTGCTATTCAACTTTACAGTCACCAAAATAATAGTTTAATTATTTTAACACCTGAATTAAAACAACTCTTTAAATTTAACTTGTTTCAGGGTAGTGAAAATGTTATATCAATCCTACGACAGTGCAATATAATGAATGCAAGGACAATAACGTTGTTTCTGACAATAGAAAATCTTTTCTAACAGTGTTCATTTTAATTCTTATTGTGGTCAACATCCGGAGAGTTTACCTGTCATTATGAGCTCATGTCTACAGTAGAGTAAGAGATGTAGTAGTACGTTAAATATTAAAGTAATGACAAAAGGTCATCTATGGATAATTGTGAATTCAGATCAAAACAGTCATGGCACTTAGAGAAACTAGTACCCGAAATATTGACATAATAGTATGCCATGTTATCTTATTGGTCAGAATATAGGTATTATAATTACTTTTTGGTTTGATCGTTTGTTAATGAGAAATGTGGCGAAGATTTAGAAAAAAATTAAATCAACTATGAAATAATTGCCCAAATCACATTATTACAACATAATTACTATAAACAATTCATCTTGTGTTTGTAGATTAGCTTTAAACAAGGGTACATGTGACCCAGACATGTAATGGTAAACCCATTCATAAGAGCTTATGACAATATCTGAAGTTACATGACATACGTTTAGCTATGTAATATTATTGATATATATATATATATATATATATATATATATATATATATATATATATATATATATATATATATATATATATATATATATATATTCCAGTTGTCAAGAGACCAAAGATCTAAATTAAGATTTAAAGCTCGATAGAAGGACAGGCAAACAGACAATTAAAGGAATGAAACAAATGAATTGTAACTTGACGATGGGTAGAAGAATGGACGGATAGATACATATAGACATATATGGAATACCTCTATTCAAGTCATTGTTGTTGTTGTTGGGCTTAACGCCATTTTTCAGCACACGATAGGATATTCATGGCGGCCAGTATTAATGGTGGAGGAAGAAACTGGGAAATCACCGGAAAGAACCACCAACCCACGAGAAGCTACTGGCAAACGTTCTCACATATCCACATTCACCGAATCCTAGACTCGAATCCACGCAGACAGAGGTGAGATGGCAGTGATCCGTGCTTTAGACCACTCGGCCACTCGAGGCCAATCTATTCAGGTCAATTCCTTAAACAATATGTGGCTTTTATACGAAACAGACACCAACTTTTTACTTTCATTTTGACAGCACCTATATATTTTGAGTATTTTCCTTTGACTAGAGGGCTTATGCATGATTAAATTTCACTAGTACTATAACAAATTAGCATACTTTTATCACCGCGTGAGTTCGAGTCTAAGGTTCGACTAATATGGATATGTGAGAAAGCTTGCCAGTAGCTTCTCGTGGGTCGGTGGTTCTTTCCGCGGATTTCCCGGTTTCTTCCTCCACCATTAATACTGGCCGCTATGTATCGTGTGCTAAAAATGGCGTTAAGCCCTTCAACAACATCAACAAAGTAGTATAAGGAAACAAGATTTCCAGCTCACCCCTTATTTTTACCCCTCCAAACAAATACAAACTATGTCCTAAACTACACCCCCACCCCTATTTTTTTTACAAAAGTATTAGTAAGGTTTTTAACTCACCACCCTCTCTGTTATCACAGTGTTAGTGAATCCAGGTAGAGATAATGTCATGTACGTGATCGATATCCAGGTAAGTTAACACAAACTCTGCCCTTATACAACAAAAGATGGTAGTATTTTTACACAACAACAGGTACAGGTGATGCCATGTGATCGGTGAATCATCCAGTTAAGCTCGCGTCATACAGAGGTTGTGGACCAATGAAATCTCATAATATTCACACGTGATCGACCGTGTATAAAAGACCTGTAAATTCTTAATTACGCAGTAGAGCCGGCCTTCAACAGACAGAGACTCAAGCGGAAATTAGAACGTAGTGAGAAAGATAAGTGTTATTATTTTATACCTCATTACCAATGATTAATGTTTCAATTGTTGATATTATCATTACTTCATTATCACGATTGAAGAGACTAAATTTTACTTTACCGCTCACACAGCGAAGGGAGTCAAACAAATCTTTTATTTGTGGCTTGTTTAGAGGTTATTTTTTGACGATAAAATATATCTTTGACCGATCGAGATCAATTGAGAGTTCAGTATATTTTTGGTGGCTAATCGGACTGTGAAAGTTTTTAAATTCCGCTAGCAACTTTTGATACAATTGTTCAAGATAATTGAAATACTCGCTGTTATCAGATCTGATGAGAGAAAGTTTTAGCTTGTCACGTGTTCCACTAAAACATGTACCTGATGTTTCATTATTAAATTCAACTGTCAATTGTTTGCCGTCCATCATTAGATATTTGATTTTGCTACTATAGCTATTTGTCATTGTCAAATTTTCAAACATTATTTTATAAGTTTAGATAAAATTTCAGTAGGAAAAGATAATGTCATTTTTAGCAAAATTATAATGAAAATCGTACATCAGCCACTTTGATAAATCTAACACTGAAGCTCCAACGTAGATCGGCTTGTTTAGTTTTATATTTGTTTTTCTTCTTTGTATCGCAACAAGATTCTCGTTAAAAATTGTCATGCTCACATAATCATCGTCTGACACAAGTTTGTTTCTACGATTGATATCGTTAACTAGTTCGATATTTACGTGTTTCCTAATATTCTCCATCGTCTTACCAAAAACGGAATTGTTCATCAGTTTGAAGAAGTTTTTCTCAAAATCTGTTATTGCTGCAGCCCTTCATGAAGTGTTTGAGTTAATGTAACCTCTCATCCACGGCGACTGATTAAATTTTAGTACACAATGAACCTTTCTCAACACAAGACTGCTTGTTTTAAAACTTTGTAATGCAAAACATAATTACGTTTATTAAGCAAATTTGTACTAGTTTTTTGACCATGGAAGGTTGTCTTGGTGATGCTAACGCTTGTTGTTCTTTTGATAACAAACTTTAATCTATGACCATCGATTCCGCTCAGAAAGGGTAATCGTTATGCAATTTGTGTAGCCAAGTTGGATAATCAAGATCAACTTCAACGAAATATGAAACATCTTCGGGTATCTTTTTTTCTGTTTCAGTAAAAATCGATCAGCAGTGATCCAATGAAATCTACCAAGAGGCATTGGTTCTATCATTGAACTACCGTAAAGATTATTGCAATCCAGATAAACTATATACTTCGAGGGAAGCTCAGGATTATAGTCTTTTAAGTATTTGTTGTTTGCTTCAGCATATTTTTTGTTATCACGCTAATACCGCCTCTGATACCTTTTTCGATAAAATTGAACATATCGACGTTAATCAGTAATTCTAACCTTACCTTACTAAACTTTAGCAGAGCATCTCATGACAACCCAGGGGCAGAATAATACCAACAAAGATCTAATGGATAATTATTATAACTCACTTCACGAAAACTTTCAAAAACATCTGCTAATAATAACACGTCAGTTTTCAAATACAAATCATGATAATCACCAAACGTCTCACTATCAAACTATTTCCAGATATCTTGTGCATACTTGTACTCGTCATCGGTTATATTTTCATTTTTCAGTTGCGAATAAAATTTATCTTTGCCAGGTAAAGATGTTTCATCAAATTTACTCCAATCGTTGAGATATTCGTACGGAAATACCCATTTTTAGCTAGTTGATTTAATTTATTTCCAAAACAGTCTCGTAGGTTATCAAATTTACTACAACCTTTTACTAGCTCATCTAACGAGTCTGACATACACTGCAAGCTGTCAATAAAACGCAATTTACCTAGCGTAACTGACATATCCTTTTCAAAATTATTTGGAATGCATTTGATGACGTTATCGAGCTTTAGACAAGCTTTTACGTCAGGATCACCAAAAGCTTCTTCGATAATGTGGCTATCATATCCTCGAACGTTGTGAAGAATAATTGGAATAAAATCTGGAGCGTGAAATTTTAAATTACACTGATCATGAGCCGCTCCACGGTACTGTCCAGTCGAATGACAATGGTCATGTACTTTCCAGTCCCTGACGTTGTCAGTATCAAAAGCTTTTTCACAGATATAACAAATTTCTGCATGCTCGTGATCGGATCCTTGTTGAGGTGTTAATTTAATCATTGGCATTACTCTTTTCAAACGATAAGTAATATTATCAACTTCGTTAATCAACTGCTTGAGAAGCCAGACAGCTGGATTTTTACCACGATAATATTGGATTGGTTTAGATAATCTAGAATCAGTACAACAAACTACCTTATACGCTACTCTACACGGAACATGATTTTGAATTTTTCTTGTACTCGATTGATTAGGATTATTTTCTACGCCAAGTACAGGTTCAAGTAAGCATTCGAAATCAGCGTATATGACGAAAGGAATTTTTAGTTTGTGATTATGATGGACAAACTGTGACACACTATCTTTTTTAGATGGCATTGTTATTCTTTGTATATCACTACAGTACTGCAAATGATATTGTGATGTTTCATTGTTTGTACAGCCATGCAAGCAGCGGTAACAAAAGAACTTTTTATTCTTATTCTTATTGTACTGTCTACCAACTAGTCCGTTAAAGTTTTTATCCAAACGTAATGATTTTTATAAAACATTAAATTTATAGTCGATTGTGAAGCTTTTTCTGAAATAAATCTCGGATATACATCCTACGTTTTCATCTAGTCCGAAAACGTTAATCGAAACATTGTTTTGCTTCTCAAACTTTGGTATTTTGATTTTCTGCCACTGGAAAGTTAATTCCTTTAAAATTTAATCTTGACACGTGACTAATATACTTTTCAACACGAGTAGCGTTTTTTTCTGCTGGAAATAGCGCCGAAAGAACAGCCCATTGGAAACATTTGTTATCTACGTTTTTTATGTTTATACAACATCTTTTATTTTTATTTTTGGTGGTACGTCAATATACGAACTACCGCGTAATGCGTCATATTTCATCGTGTGCAACAAAATTTCTTTGATCATTTCAGACTTCCAACCCGAACCTAATTCGGCGAATTCCTCTATTTTTTCTCCAAATTTCTTGGTGTATTTCATCAGATAGTGATAAAAGATCAGTCCCAAGAAAAACACCTCTTGATTTTGCGTTTATATAAGGGTCTTCAATTTCCTTACCTGTTAATTCTTTCGTTACAAGTAGCTTTGAAAATATAGCATGATATTGCACTAATAATCTTATACTTTTGTGTTTTTCGAGCTCACGTTTTACAGTTGTCTGTAGTAGGTGGTAAAGATTTGTTGCAGCAAAATTAACTAGCATGCTTTGTTTATTAAACCGAAAACTGTTGTCAAAACCTGCAAAAACAGTCGCTATTTTATCAGGTTCTCCCATAAGGCTCTTCTTGGCTATATCACGCAATTTCGACATTGCTATACCATAGTCTAATATCTAATTGATAATTTACCTCACACGGCGCATGCGTTAAAAAACTATTAGAGTTACACAAAATTACTATAGTATAATGACAGCAAATCTGACAAGCGCACGTGAGCAAGAGGTATATCACGTTCACCCAAAAGTACAACTTTTACGCTGGAAATGCATTAGGTTCAGTCATTAACAGCAAACCTAGAATATCTGTTGGCAAATTAACGCCAGCGGGTTATCAGTTTAGTGTAAAGGGAGATAATACCAAGAAGATTACAATGCTTAGAAAAAATTTATTTACACGTTGTTCTGCGATGACATTCCAAAGAGACAGCGTGTATATCATGTGAATAGTGCAGTCACTGATGACAACATTGAAAACTTATCTTTACAAAAAGAGTTTTAGCCGCATCCGGTCTTTGATTTATACGAGGCTAACGATCGCGGTATTATTAGAAACAGAAAAACTAAAAAATTTATTGGTACTATAAGCAATATGGGATATCTCATAGTAGATGTTATAAAAACATCGACAAATCCAGTTCGTTATTATGGTCATAAGTTTGTTTATGAGGTGTTTAACGGACCTATACCCAAGGGTCTGGTTATTAATCATATCAATAACGTAAAGACTGACAATCAACTGTGGAATTTAGAGCTAGTTACCCAGCAGGAAAATGTGAGAAAAGGACGAGGTGGTAATGCTATCAATTTTAGATGCCCAATCAAACCTGTTGTTTCGCTAAACCTCGAAACGGACGAGGAGATGAAATTCAAATCGATTACAGCTGCGATGAAATATTATAAGATATATCCCACAGTCGTAAAATTTGTAGCTGATGGAATAATAAAATCAACTTTTCAAGCAAATACAATGCTAGGATTGTTCTTAGATAATATGATTAAAAATATTTGATAGCTCGGTTTTAGTCAAACAATGAGCAAATGCTATAACATCATCATGATCAAATTTTATCGTCGTTACTGCACTTTCATTAATTTTATATTTTTCTGCTTCTGTTAGCAATATTTTATGAGAATCACTTTGCATTACAATAACGTCAACAGAATATACACTATAACCCGACAAACATTTTCTTACCGCTTCGGCTAGTTCGTTGTAATTTACTATAATAACTTTTTGGTGATATTTTATCTCGTCAGTCAACTTATAATAACAAATTAGATAAAAATATATTATAATCATAGACTTGATGAAACGACTCGCTCAATTATACGAAGAAGATACTAGTAATGTCAGCGATAATGTCGCCAGCAATAGGTTTACGCATAGTATTACATTTTCCAAAGATTTCGTAGACATCTGTTGGTTATAGTGCAGATGATATTTTGTATAACAACGAATCTGATGATGATGGTGAAATAGTCACTTTTGCTGACAGATCTAATTACAGCAGACCAACAACTGAACGATATAATGCCAAGTATCACATTGCAAAAACAAATAATGAAATTTAATTTTACCGTTGCCGAGCAGCAAATATTTTGGCAGCTAATCAGACCTTTATTAAACATAAATATTCCAGGCCGACAGAAAAATATCAAATTCGATTTCATATTTGTCAAAATGTTTAATCCAATGACGATCTCTGACCATCGCAGACATTATCTAATATCGTTAAGTAAACCAGTAAAATGTAAATCTGTCAACAAAAGTATGTTAATTTATAATAGCATTATCTCATAATTTGTTTGGTTGTAATCCAACTGTTAAATTTATCGCTATACCCACGCCATTTGACTAAAATTTTATCTCCTTTTTTCCTAATAACTTTTTCAATAACGAAAACATCCTGCTCAGTTTTCTGTATTTCTTGTTCGTAAAAACTACCTATGATAGGTTCCCCTGCCAGATCTTTTAACGCGTATGTTACAGGTATTGTCAAAATAACCTTATCAACCACAAATACTTCTTCGCTCCAGTTCGGAGTAAATCCTTTTGCAAATATCTGTTTTATAAAAGAAATTCAAATTTTATCACCGACCTTAAATTTATGTCTGCGGTACGTTTTCATTTGCTAATATAGAATTTTTAATAGCATTTTTAGGTGACATTTTGATAGTTCGGTGTTTAGTGTTATTATATTGACCTACGATTTGAGAAAGGTCATCGATGTACCTGTTGGTGTTTTCAGCTGTCATATGTTTGTGTAATTTCTCGTTTAGCGTGCGATTAAATCTTTCAAATACAGCGCTTTTACCTTCGTTTCCTGCAGCATATTTTTTATATTATTTTGTTCTAAAAACTGCTCAAACTTTTTGTTAAAAAACTCAGCTCCATGATCAGTCCAGATTTTATTTGGTTTTCTTTCTGTACTCGTTATAATTTGTTTTAGCGCCTCAGTCATTGAAGTCCCTGTCTTATCCGAAACAGGTACACTGAAAGCGTATTTACTAAAAACGTTTATAACGTTAAACAAATTCCTTTTTGGAACACCATCAGTGCCAACATTAAACTGAGCCAGATTGGATACATCCACCAAATCTATTGCCCAGATATCATCTACAGTGCTTGAGACATTTTGACATCGTGGGAACTTTTTTTAGGTTTGTGTAGTTCGACTGCAAGATCATCGTATACTTTTTTTCCAAGTCCAAGTTTATATTTTACTCCAATCATTCCCTGAACAAATCTTCTATCCAAACGTTCTCGTAGATTTGTTGGCTCCATATTACGCAATTCGTCTAACATTACTTTATCACAATCTGCTTTTGCAGTTTTTCATGATCACGATAACAGATATCATGACGCATTGCTATTGCATCCACTTGATTGTAAGGCTCTTGTCCTGGCAATGGATTGTCGTTTTCGTCTAGTTGTTGATCTAGCGGATTGTAAGGTCCTGTATACCGATGACCTGGCAAAGTCCAACCGCCTTTTGGTTTTGGTAATTTTCCAATAATTTTGTGAATATCTATACCTGTATCTATTATTTCTCTGTTGTTACAGCATTGAGAGTATGCGACAATTTTATTTTGCTCAAGACACAGAGCTCTGTCAGAATCACAGTTGCATATCATTCTATATTTTTAGTCGTCTACTAAACTAACCTCCCTGACGATATCAGGATAACCAGATCCTATCGACACTGTCGCTGGGGACACTGTCGCTGGGGACGTTTTCTTTAAAAACATATTTTTTTCTTTTCCCGCAGATTGCACAAATACTCTTTAATATCATCCTTTTGTATTTTGTTTTTTCTGTTGTTTCATTATTTTCTGTTTTAGTTCTACACTTGAGACAAAATGTCGACATTATTATATTTGTAAGTTTAGAGAAAATTAATTGCAATCTCATCATTAGCGTGAGAAGGTTGCTTGTCAAACTGTAAAATAAATTTTTAAAAAATTGAGATTCCTGCTCATTTGTCGGATAAACATTATACAATAATATCCGCAAGCAAACGTTCCAACATGTTGGAGTTGATGTGACAAATAATATACCTTTTAATATTTTTATTCATATACTTTTTTATTACATCGCTTGGAGGAAATCCAAACGAGTCGAAATAATTATTATTATAAACTGCTACCCAATGTGTACCGGATCCGTCATTGAAATCTTGAAAATTTATCACACACGAACTTACAGCTGACGGCGATTTTATTACTATGAGTTCATCTTTAGAATAAACTCCGTAAAAACCAGGAACTGCTTTTAACTTATTGATTATATCAAAATTACTCAGCGGGGTGGTCGAGTTCCTGGTAATGTTAGGCCACGTCCGGTTCCTAAAAGATTTGGCAGCAGACTTTCCGCTAGTCCCGCCAAAAGTGTAGCGAATGGAATAATTCCTCCTTGTTTTGTTTGATTGCATATGCATTTGCATTTTGGTGTTGGCGATTTTGTTGTTTTCTTTTTTTTGTTGTTGTTGTTTTCTTTTTTCTGGCGATTTTGTTGTTGGCGATTTCTTTTTCCGTTGTGGCATTATAATATATCATTTACATAAAATTTACAATTTTTTTTATTCCACTTCCACGAATGATACCATTACCCTCATCAGCTTTCTTCGTTGCGCCAGAGACTGCTCCTGACATTGCTGCTAGTCTTAATGTTCCTAACACCGGCAAAACTTTAGGTTATATTGTGCTAGCTAATACTGATAATGCCGGACAAAGAAAACCAACTTTGACGACAATGTCGTTTGCCATCGCTGTCATTTGTGCAGCACTCAAATTTAAAATAAAAATTTTTACAAATCATACTTCTTTATCTGAATTTTCGTTATCATTAATTTTGTTAAAACACCATCAGAAATATTAGGATCGATTTTTAATGATACCTCTTCTCGCGTTACAATAGCAGCTTCTAATTTTTTAAATTGGCCATCTGTCAAATATACTTCTTTTACAATATATTTTGCCATTTTATATAACAACTGTAGATTAAACTTGAACTGTCATTTTACCTCCAATAGAATCTACCGTGATAAATATATCACTAATCACTAATGCGTATACGTACAACGGCGCTACTGGAACCGCTCCAAGTGTCCAGGTAATTTCAATATCCGCTGTGCTGTCTACAGCTCGCTCGTTATATTTACTGACGTCAAAATGAAATATAGGATAAAGTGTACGAAATTCCTCTGCTAATATCTGAGATCCATCTTCAACATCTTGATACTTTTTCATTGCGTAAAGCAGGTACATGTACGGTCGAATAATATTTTTATTAGCGTCATCTGAAAAATTGCATTCTATAGCTCGTTCTGGATATTGCTTCGAATTTAGTCTAGCTTATATTCCTCTGACATCAGCGTGGTCAAATATTGCATTATTATGTTGTTGGTTGCCTCGTCGGGCGTGCTGTTGAAACACGACAAATATTTGTCTCGGCAGTTGTTCGCTTGATGTTGTTGCGACCCGCTACGTGTAGTCGGTAGTATTTGGAACCGCTGTCTGATATATACTTTATGCTGCTTAAAATAAATTCTGTTTGTATGCTTATAACGTGTGCTATTTAGTTCTGACATTTTAGTGATCGACGGTGTTATACACGGCATCCACAGAGCGAGTTTGTTTATGATAAACTGTACATCAACCCCTCCAGATCTAAACAAGCAATCGTTTTGTTCTGCTCGATCTAAAATATTTGTATGTTTTACTCCGCGAAATACTTTATCATAATAGCGACAAAAGCCGAAAATCATACTTAGCGGAAGCATCTTTGTAATCTGACGTGATCCTGCTGCAAGTTCTCTTCGCCTAGCAAAACCTTCGTTATAAAGTGGATTTTTTACGTCAAGTGTGTTAAGAAGCAAATTTAACATTGCGGTACCGTTTGCATCTGCAGCTGGTGGTGTTATATTTAGGTTATTAAAAACTGCCGTAAGGGAAACTCTTGTAGCGTCTGCATTAGCCAATGAAGCAGGTGCTGCAATATCTAGAGCAGCGGCATTATCAATGAGAAAATTTCTAACAATTCTAGTATTTGCATCAGCATTAGCTCCATGTACTATATGGCCTCTCTTCAAAAATTCGGTTGATTCAGCTATACCCCGTCCAGTATCTTTAAACCACATCATGTTGGCTGCAGTTGATCTCGAGTAATCATCTGAAAATGAAATAAGCTTTAAAATTGTACTTGCAACTTGTAGATGACCTGAAATATCTAGCAGCATGGGGGGGCGAACACTACAAAATTTTGCGACAAAATCGATTAAAGCCTCAGAATGCCAAATGGAGCCTTCCTACGAAATCTCATATTTTAACCAAGAAAGAAATAAAGACCCTATTTTACAAATGGAGCCTTAGCGATTTTGTCGTAAATATGTTGTCATAACCACCCTCAAAATTGCTGCCATCTACGTTGCAAATATGTTGTCATCTCGCCCTTCCTGCTGCTGATTAATACAAATTATTTAACCAAATATTTGATCAAGTCCAATACGATATCGTGACCGAGGGTCGTGTAAATGTATTGTTATAAATCCATATGGGACTGACTGAGCATGACTAAAGTAATTTTTAAATCCATTGAAGTCCATATCGGAACACCATGTCTGCCAAATATTTCGTAGCGTATGTGTATCAACGCCATTTTATACAGCAAGAATATTGCAGTTATCGCGAATCACTTTTGGAATTTAAGTGTATCGTTGAGTGACATATATCACATCAGTGTTTTTATGCCTACCTCGGGAAAATATTCTAGCAGGGTTCTTTTGATTATCTAACATCACATCATCGTACACTACAAGATTGTTTATGTCTCCATGGAGACCTTCTACTGATGGTGCATCATTAATATCAGTAATAAAGTCAATTACACTTTCACCTTCAATTTCTGATGCATTTTCATTATAATCTTTTAGCACTTCATAGCACCGTTGATCATCTACGATGGGGAAACTAAATATAATTTATCCCACTTCATAAATCGCATTATCAAATTAAGCAGTAATTGTGTCCGATTATAATGGCACGGACAGAATTCGGAAGCGCTGCGTGGTGTTTCACCGGTTCTCTTCCTTTAGTCGCTGAAAAATCAATTATTTTCATAACGCTATATATAAATTATGGATTTATATTGTGTTAAATGTAAACAGCGTACTGATACAACCGATCAGACAACCATTACAACTAAAAACAATAGACTAGCGCTTACTGGTAAGTGTGTAACATGTGGTACAAAAAAATTTAGATTTTAAAAAAAAAACAACTCGGAGGTGATATCGCAGCCAAATTAGGAAAACTCCCCGGAACCCCATGGGCAAAATACCCTGGAGAAAAACACCTTCCAGGATATAGTTACTGTGGTCCCGGAACTCGGTTAGATATCAGACTTGATGATCAAAATCAGCCCCGGCCTGGTGAGTATCCGATAAATGCTATTGATAAGGCATGTCATGCTCATGATGTTGCATATAAAAGTAATAATTTGCAACAAAGACATCTCGCGGATGTAAAATTAATTCATGCGTTAAATGCTATTCCCGATAAATCCTTCAAAGAAAAATTGGCTTAATGGTTGGTCAAATCAGCTATGAAAGGCAAATTGGTGTTAGGTGCTGGTAATTGAAAATACTAGTGTTTTTATAGTATGGAATCTATTTATTATTCTCCGAAAGGATACTGGAAGGGTAAAGCAGCAATCAGTAAACTCGCTAACTTTGCAAAAGTGAAAAAGTCCACTGCGAAAGATTGGTTATCCAAACAAGCTATATGGCAAATTTATCTACCACCGCCTAAGCAAATTAATTATTCTCATTTTGATGTTACCGTACCCAATGAAATTCATCAGGCTGATTTATTGTTTTTACCACATGACCATGGTTACAAATACGCGCTAACTGTAGTTGACATTGCGAGTCGATTTAAACAGGCAGATCCATTGAAAACAAAGTCAGCTTCTGAAGTCGCTTCTGCATTTGAAAGGATTTATAGACGAGGTCCTCTAAGATGGGCAAATCTATTACAAGTTGATCCTGGCAAAGAGTTTTAAGGTTCTGTTCTATCAACAATGAAAACTCATAATGTTACAATACGACGGGGACATACTGCGTTACATCGTGATCAGGCAATTGTAGAACGATTTAATCGAACTCTTGCAGAACGGTTATTTGGATATCAATATGCAATAGAATTCATCCAAGAAAAACGATCTCGTGAATGGGTCCAAAGGTTACCGAGTGTAGTTGCAGCGTTAAATAACGAGATTACTCGACCTATTAATATGAAACCAAATATTGCAATAAAAAATATATACCAGAAGAACCACAGCGGGTTAGCACTCAGCCACTTCTCAGTGATGTTACTGTGAGATATTTATACGAACCAGGAGAACTTGAAGGTGGTAAAAGAAGAGCTACTGAGCCTATATGGAGTGTTACTACGCATAAAATTTCAACTATAACGCGATCAACTGGTAGACCTCCAATCTACAGATTGGATTCAACTGCACCTCAGCGTGGTTTTACACGCGAACAACTACAAGTCATTCCGGACGATACTCAATTACCGCCATTTGGTCTTAACTAGCTCCGTTACGTCTATTACACTAAGACAGGTCAACATCACATTGTTTCTGACATGACCAAGACTGTTATTTTTTCTGTCTACGGTGAATTGTCGAGGGTCTTTATCCGAATACTGCCAGTGCATTATACAATTGCAACTGGCGCAGTGATTATTCTGTTGTTCTTTTAATGCGATTATTACTTCAGCATCAATATCAAATTCTCGTTGGTTTTTTTGTCCTGCTGTTTGTAACCAGAGAGTTTTTTATTAATGATGCTAATATCAGTGTTATCATCGTTTGCATTAAAATCATCATCGAAAACAATCCTTCGTAGTTGCTTTATTCGTCGTACTCTGGACACTGCGAGATAGACTAAATTTGACCATTCAATGCGATTATCAACTATCCAAACAATTGTATCCGTGATGGTCAATCCTTGTGACGAGTGTATTGTTGTTACATAACCAAGCGTCCATGGTGATTTATCAGCGCATAATGCATCTTTTACAGCATTGATATCAACTAGCACAATATCATTTAACACTATAATCTGTTTCTCCGTCTGGCCTGGAATTTCAACTTCAATATTCTGCTTTCGTGTATCCAATGGTCTATAACACAACGGTACTGGAAACGTTGGTAATTTTTTCTTGTGTAGCTCAAACAACTTTTTCTGAAGTGCGTCTCTGACTATCTTTCTACTTGCTACTACAAAATCATTTGGTCTCCATGTTTCCCAAAAATCATTCATAGGTGTTTCAGAAATTATTTCACGCGCTACTTCACATTGAATTATATCGGGTTGTAATCTAATTAGTTTTTTAAACTCACGTAACTGCTCATCGAGTGCTCTATAGTGAGTATCAATTTCTTCGTAATAATCAACAAATCCTTTTAACCAATTATGTGGACTTCTACCAACAAATGGTGGTGGTTGACCATGATCGCCGCACAATAAAACTTTTGTATTATTTTGCAATAACCAATCAAGAAACATTTTAATACATCTTCTGAAACAGTACATGCTTCATCCCAAATAATAACCGAAGGAATAAATTTCTCACCCATTCGCACAGGAGTCCAAGTATCGCCCTTGTATCGAAAAAAACTATGATACGTGCAAGCTTCAACATTTCGTTGTTTTATCTCTCTCGCTAGTCTATGGGTTGGTGTGAGTACAATCATGGACGTTCTCTCTCGATATAATTCTATCACACGTGTTGTCTTTCCAGATCCACCACAACCGTTTAAATAAACTGTTTTATATCTACAAATTGGATCTGATATCGGTGGTGCTTTAGACATAGAAAATCCTTCGGATTTTTCACTGATAGAATTATCGTTCTTCAGGTAACTGTTTTTAATCTCAACGTCTGCTGATTCAGAATAATCGCATTGTATTTCACGTTTAATTCGCCATGTTCCCCAAGTCTCTTCGCTATTAGTAAATTTAGTTACCTCTTTGATATATTTTTTATCGACATACATTGAATCAATTGCAACTCTAACTGCTATACTAGGAAATCTATTTATCATTGAAAATAAATTGATAGATGCATAACCCAGCATAGAAGCCCTCAAATGTAGATATGCAGAGCTTTCTCCATCACTGTAAGTAACAATTCTACCTAACTTTGTTTTATTGGACAAGAAGGTTGTTTTACAATTTGCGTATCTATTTTTCTCTACTGCATCTTTAATAACGAAGTCGTATTCGGCATCATCTATAATCAATCGTGAGGATTGTCTTTTAAAATTAAATTTTTTTCCACCTTGTGTAAATTTACCGATTATTCTTCGGCCGAGATCCATTGCTTCACTATTTCGTTGATTAAATATCTTTTTTGATCATTCAATGATATACTCCTCGTCAGCATCAATATGTTTTCAAGACTTATCGATTATACTATCAAGACATTCTGGTTCTGGTAACCAGACATTGGTTTGTTTTTGATATGAGATAATCACTTCGCTGATAATCAACGAAACTAACATTTTACAATCAATCATATATCGCAATAACACTATTGGTAACCACATCCTTTCAGCCATGTGTCTACCAATCCAAACATAACAACACGGATGAAGTCCTTCAGCGAATTCAAATGATACTACGCGAGCAAAACCGGTCAGACCAAAATCAGGCAGTGGTCCATTAATAGCAACGCGAGTCATTTCATATGTGGGATGTCCAAACCGTTTAAAATACTCACCAGCGAATCCATATCCTAGAAAACTTCCTGGATAACAGGCAACGATATCAACTGATATCATACTTTCACGATTGTACTTAACGTTCCATAGACCGCCATGATAATATTCCAGACAGCTGGATTGAACATCCTGTAAAAACTCTTTTCGTGTTGGTTTCCAATTATTTTTCTTTCTTGCAAAATGAGCTGCAACCGATGGAATTGTAAAACAATTTGTAAGTAACTGTTCGTAATCGTCGGATTTTCCATTAAAAACGCTAGCGTTTTCACTGAGACTTATTGCTAGATTTTTCATCCTATTATGTAGACTTTCAGTACGATATAATTCACCGTTAGGTCTCACAAATTGATTGAATTGACATTCTTCATCTTCAAAACTATGAAGTAGCCATACTGATACAGGGTCGTTTTTACACAAACTAGCAATAGCATCGAATAATCTTTCTTCAGTGAGAATGCCATCCTTGGTGAATTCTTCTGGGATATACTTCACTGTTCTGTCTCGCGGGAATATTGTAATCGCGGATCTCCATGAGTGTTTGTTATGATCAATAATTTTGATTGGAGCTCCGTTTTTATTGTATTTCGATTCGTATAATACTTCGCCGGTTATCGTTGAAACGGTTATCGGAAATCTCAACGACTTTTCCAATCTAGCTATAACGGAAATAGTTGCTCCGTTCTCTTTCACTGTTAGCTCCCATTGATCTATTTTTTTACGTCTTAGATCGGTTAATTTATTCCCACGGAGTGCATTTGTAAAGTGTTCTATGAGACGTTGTGCCACACAATTGAGTGGTTTTTCTACTGACGTTGACTGTTCCATTGCTAGTTTTCCAATGTCAGGTTTCTTATTTAACGGATACATCCCATAAACAATTGCTGTTTCTGGATACGCTTTTTCATAGTATGGTTTATCAATTCCAGTTAACAGCCCTGGTCTGGAATTACGGCTAACAATGACTGTTGTCCTATCTTTGAGAATTGGATCAAACTTGTCTCTTATAACCCAATCGCCTGATTCTAAATTGATAATGAATTTCACTCTGAGAAAATACCGTTTATTGTCAAGTTGTGATAGTATCATAGCTGCTGTTTCATCATTCATTCTAGCATCAACAACACCATCAAGTTTAAATGTTGACCAGGTGTGTGATGCGCCGTCCTGTTTAAACTCATTAACACAATCTCTTATTTTTCTAATCAGACTTCTATTATTTATTCTCTCTTTTGGTACATCTTCGAGGGTTCTATCAAGATTGAATTTAATATTTTTCCAAGGTTTGATTGCCGATAATCTCTTGCATTCTTCATTCATATAAATAAAGCAAACATTTAAATAGAAAATTTTGTTTATATATAATGAATCACTGCAAATGGCTTATGATTGGATCAGTAACCCCATGCAATAAATCGTGTAGAAGTGAATTCTGTGGACATCACTTACAGAGCGTCAGAAATAATTTGACAGGCCCGGCCCCATGCATAAATTGTGGGGTGGGTGTGAGAGGAAAATCACAATTATGTATCAATTGTAGGGGTAAGCGGTTTAGAGAATTGAAACGTTATTATGATAAACGAATAAAAAACGCTATCATTGACCCTAACCATGACTCTGTCAAAGACAAAATCATAAAAAACCCTCAAGACTACATTAATAGATTTATAAATAAAGCAAATAATGAATTAGACAAATAGTATTATTATATATAAATGGAGCAAGAATTCAGACCACATCCAATACTCGTTAATTATGAAATATCTGCTGATGGTGATGTTAGAAACCGCAGACTGAAAAAGTCAATTGGTTTTGTTAATAATCAAGGATACTTGCAATTTACTACTGAAAGGAAGCACTATTACGTTCACAGAATTGTCTATGAAGCATTTAATGGATTGATTAAAGATGGTAATGTTATTGATCATATTGACTCTAATCCTTTAAATAACGCGATTTCCAATTTACAATGCATATCTCAAAGAGAGAATACAAAAAGAGGAAAGACAGGGACTTGTAAGTCAGTTGGAAAGAGACCAGTACAGTCATTTGATACAGCGACAAATGAAAAAAGAATTTTTCAATCAATGAATGCTTCGGGAAAATATTTTGGAATATTTATTTCTTCAGTACAAAAAGTTGCTGAAGGGATTTATCAAACAGCTATCTCAAAGAAAAATGGACATAGAATAAAGTTTTCCTATTTACAAGATAACTCTCAATAGTGAGTTATGCTATTTTAGTCATTTTTGTATGATTTTACAATTCAGACCAATTACCATAGGGAAAAACACTAAAAACGTTTCGCGTTAATATCATTATGTACATATATTTTTTTTCAATACTTATTCGCAATATCCACGCATACATGTAAAAAAGTAAATTAAAAAAGTAAATAACAGTAGCTGGAGCAGCTGAAACAGCCACATAAACAAATAGTAAATATGGTTATTGTACCGAAACGCGCGTGTAACACAAGACACTAGGTCAAGGTTCTATTAATAGATTTTTTAAAAATCCCAATTACGCACGTTAACAGCTGTTTCGATTTTGTATGAAAATGAAATTACTTTGTAATTACAAATTAAAATAGATTGTATGTGAGGTCAAAATAGTAAAGTACATTACATGTAATTTAGTTTTTTTAGTGTGGTAGCTACATGTAATAAAATTATCAATGACACAGAAAAATATCATTCTCGAACCATTCAAGAAATAGCAGGTCCTGAATTGACAGGGATCCCATGACAGAGTTATCTCGTCATGTAAATCCATTATTATTACGATTAAATAAACGTAATATTATAGAAATTAATAAAAAATTACTATTATTTAACAGTTGTATTTCTTGTTTTAATGTTTTATTTAAATATTTAGTTTCCATTGAAATTACTACACAATTTTCACTATGAAATGCTAGGAAAATAAATACACACTCGCTTATCGATATTGGTCTTATTATCACCTTATATATAATATGAGCCGTAAAAGTTTAGGGCTTTAAACGAAGCCCAATATTGCCAATCAAAACTCCCACGCCATTGACATGGTGTGTGGTTAATTTTTTTCAACTGCAACCATGGTTAATTTCTTGGGTTGCTTTTGATTGGTAGATTGGGTGTAGTAAGTCCGCCCCGTCGTTTCATGTTTGTATCGTCCTGTACTGTCCCTATCATACCATCCTATCATCTCATTGTATATATATATAACCATCCTATATGTAATGTGCTGTCCCTAGTATATATAATCTCATTGTATATATATATATATATATATATATATATATATATATATATATATATATATATATATATATATATATATATATATATATATATATATATATCATCCTATATAATCTCATTGTATATATATCCTCCTATATAATCGCATTGTATATATATATATATATATCATCCTATATAATCGCATTGTATATATACCATCCTATATAATCGCATTGTATATATATCATCCTATATAATCTCATTGTATATATAATCATCCTATATAATCTCATTGTATATATAATCATCCTATATAATCGCATTGTATATATAATCATCCTATATAATCGCATTGTATATATAATCATCCTATATGTAATGTACTGTCCCCCCACAACATATCTTCCGGAAGACCTAATATAGCATTTGTTACGTTACAGCTTCCAATTGGGAGATCTATGTTTGTGGCCCTTGGGCTTATTTAATGCGAAGGCATTCAATGAGTTCCAAGAATGTGCTTTCCCCCCTCTGGGCCTCTTTGACGTCGTTTAGCGCGAAAGAGGTTTCCAAATGAAGCTTCATGTTATATGTTCAATGTTTGTAAAGAAATCGCTTGGATTTCACGTCTAATGCCCATATAACCCGCCTTTGAACTCGATTGGGGGGTTAGGGTATTGTATAAGTCTTTAATGTATGCCCTCCCTTGCCTCGGAACTCGAATGAGGAAGGGACAGGCATTGTATATGTTTTGTGGGGTTTTTTTGTATGTTGGGAATCGATAAAAATATTTTAAAGATAAGAAAATACATTATAAATAATATTCAATAAATGGAATTTCAAGATATTACATCTATCATCACAGAAATATCAAATTTAAGAAATCAAGGAATCGTACTTTCTGAATTTTTAAATGAAGACAGACTTTTGAATGAATTTGAACAAATTAATATACAATTGAAACATGGAAGATATGTCCTACCTAAAATGTATTCACTGATAAAAAGAATCCAAAAAGCGGTTAATGTTTCTTTGTATCACAATGATATTAATTTATTCATTCGGCTATTTAGTATAGTTGAAGCAATTAGAAAGAAACTCGTGGAACAGTACCAAGTTCGGTCAGAGATTGCTTTGAAAGTGAAATCTATAAGACGTTTGATTGATGAGTCTGGAACTGCAAGTATTGAAACCCACAATTGAAAAAACGTTAGCATTTCCAATAATGACATCAGAAGCATTAACTACCAGACTAGCCCGTGAGAGGTTAGCATTACTGAAAAAGTTTATACCAATTCGAGATTTGTCCGAGATAAACTACAACTTAGACAGCAAGCGCAGACTGACTTTTCTATTGGGAGCGAACAACTTTTTGCTCCTGTAACTAAAGCCACTAAAGATATGAAACTTGCAACAGAACGTGCTATATATGGCGACATCCCTAAAGAAGGAACAGTACCTATTATTGATGTGCTGGGAAAGATTGCTACAGAGACTGAAAAAACTCAGGAGGGAATAAAACAACTTTCAGGTGAGTTACAAACTCAGCGAGAAATACAACAAATGGGTAATATTGATATTGATGATAAACCCGTTGAAGATGCTAGTGATTCTATTGAAAAAGTTTCCACTAAAAAAAGTGTTCCTTTTAGCGAGAAATTCACTGATGAAGCTATAGAAAGAATCAAACAAATTCTATTGCTGAAAAATGAAGACCATATAAAATTTGGTGCCTTCGCTGTAAAAGGTTGCTATAAAAGGTAGAAATTGTTAAAAGACGAGTATAAAAAAAACACAATAGAACGAGATGACTGGGTGGATTGGATATATAAAATTATTTTAAAAAATCTCCGGCAATTTAAACAAGAATACATTGGATTACAGAGCTTTTAAAATGGCAGTTGATACGTATGGTATAGAACAAGAACAACGAAAAGAACAACAACAACAAGGTCGAGGTCGAGGTCGAGGTCGAGGTCAATGTCGAGGTCAAAGTCGACAATCTCCAGAAATTCAACCAGCAAGTACTTCAGGAAGGGGTTATGGAAGTTCTCATCATGATTCTCATATATGTCCTAGTAATATCATTAATGATATATCACGACTTGAGGTTCTTATGGGAGGTAAGCGAGCTGGAAATAACTCAGTCGAAATAACAAATGAAGCATTTGATATTTGCAGACGATTATTCCAAGGTGGGATAATTGATATTCATACGTATCGAGAACTCTTGGATGAGTTAATGGACGGAATTCCAGGGGAATTTAGTGGTTATTATAGCGATTGAAATTTCTGAAATGCCTGCATTTAGAAATTACAAAGTCATTTCAAATAAGATGATAGTACACTATAATCACGATAAACCAACAAACGAGTATGTGGTAAACTCAAGATTGCCCGTTTATAAGGCATACTATGGAGACGGCCTTGGAAATACCATAGCGGGTTTATTCACAAGAATAGCCCCAAAAGTAGCACCAATTGCTAAACAATTAGCGATGAAAGCCATTGATGTTATTCATAATAAGGGAATTAACGCTGTTGGAGATCTTGCAGGAACGGCCTTTTCTACCGCAAAGAATAGAATAACGTCATTGGTGAAATCTAGATTTGGACGAAAACCACCACAAATGGATTCACCGCTACCTTCAACAACAATGATGCCTGCAAATGTCAGTAAAGTGATAAATAACGCAGTGGAACAAAAACTAGCATCATTAGCAATGACTTCACCAGATAGTAGTAATATTGCAAGTATGAAAGCGGGAAGCGGTCTTGGAGGAAATCGTAAAAATGTCAGACGAAAAAGAAAATGATAGCATTATTACATTTAGAAAAACGATAGTGTTTTAGTATAAATGGCATTTAAAAAATTCGCTGATCCAGCGTTTGATATGGCAGCACCGGTGAATAAAGATAATTCTAAAATTAACTATCAAAATTATGACTATCCTGCAAGAGCGCCTAATCAACGAGGGGGGAGAGTTGAACTTCAAGTTCAAGATACAAGTAGATACTTTTTGCCATGTGAGGCGTTTATTGAAGTAGAAGGAGAGCTTGTAACAGATGTTGCAGCTAATACACCATATGGGAATGACCCAAATATCCGAGTTGGTTTCGTAAATAATGGCATTATGGCGCTATTTAGCAGTGCAAGATATATCATTGATGGAAAAGAAATTGAATCAATAGAACAAGATGTTGATATTGCAACAACAATAATCGGACTTGCGAGATATTCTGATGATTATACAAGGTCGGCTGGTCCGTCTATGATGTTTGCTAAGGATACTTCTGATCATGCTAACCATAATCAGTTTATTAAAGTACGAACTCCGCAAGCTACTGCAGAAGTTGATCAACAACATGCAGATAATCTAGACCGTGAAATTAGACCAGCCGCTGATTTCGACATTTTAAAAAGGGTCAATGATAATTTCAATCTAGAATTTGCAACACGAAAAGGAGCATTGAAAGGACAGCATCGACGGTTTTCATTTGCAATTCCGTTATATCACATATTCGGATTTTGTAGAAATGTCAGAAAAGTCATCTATGGAGCAAAGCATACAGTCGTGTTAATGCGAAAGGGGAATGACAATGATGCAATCTGGCGTGCTGATGGTGTTGATGATGGTAATGTCAATTTAAATAAATTGGTTCTATGGATGCCCGTCTTGACTCCAGCAGTCACAATAGAGCAACAATTACTATCGTTTATGGACACAGGTGGAAAATCATTGCTAAGTTGGCTAACAACAACGACTGATACGAAGCAGGATAATGTAAATGGCACATTTACATGGCACTTAGCATCAAAACAAGGTGTTTCAGCTCCACGTCATATCTTTATAGCGTTACAGGATGCAAATCGAGTGGGTCATCAATTATCTAGTCATATGATATTTGATAAATTAGGAGTAAGTGAAGTTTCGTTGAGAATAAACGGACAACAAGAGCCAGCAGAGATTGTACAGCTTAATTATGATAACAACGAAGTAGCACGTGTATATCATAGAATATTGTCGTATATGGGTCGTGATCAAAATATCGCAAATTGATTTTGAAAAACACTATCCGATTTATTACTTTTCATTGGAACATCTTGACAGTGTAATGACCATAACTAGAGTCACAATGACTTGGATACTCTTTTCAGTCTTTGCTTTTATTACGTTTGTTTTTATAGATATGGTACATATGAATATGAATATGATTTATAATATTCATTTTACAAAGAAGAGTAATTATATTTATCTCTAATGTCCATTGACTGTCAAACTAGCAGAAAATTCTGGCAACCGATCTTAACATGTGTAACCTATTTTCGAGGTAAAGGTTCTTTCGGTAAAACGTCTTTGAAAGTCTGTTATAGAGTTTTTAGAGTGTACTGTTTAGTTTATCTGCTACACATATTATGCTTTTATGCTATTACTATTTGTAATATATGTAAAATACCTACAAAATCATAACGAGAACAGTCCATGTATGTCCTCGTATTACGATGTCCGCCATCTTGGATTAGCATGAGAGTTTCGTATTTAGAGATTCTATACATTCACATTTGCAGTTATTCTTTCTAATGATAATAAGGTACTAATAAGAAAGTGATTTGCATGTTTTAGCGATAATATCGTTACAATACCGTTGTATCGAGGTATGCAATTCATGTTTCAATGTGACAATAGTGGTCGTCTGCATAAAGTGCAGAACCCGCATCTATATGAATCGATTCAATTATTCAAGACTTAAGTTATCATCATAAAGTTTAATTTCACCTAAACTTGAGCTCATAAAATGTTCTTATTCGTTTCATAGACGAGCTCTATGGTATTTAACTATTTATTGTTATGCAATTTATGTATTTGTAATTTTGACATTGTATACCATGCAAAACTGTATTGTTTACAATGCAATGCATGGCGCACCATACAAGACACCGATTGGTTACATGGGTTGCCGTGCATGCAGCGATTGGTTGGATTGTCTCACGTGGTGCCTGGGGAAGCTTATAAATACGGGAGCGCTGTCAATGTTGGTCAGACAACTGACGAGTACAGTCGGCGCCAGAATTCAAAGTAAAGCAAGCTTTCGAGTATGTACATTTTTTTTGATCTTTACAAATATCATATCATAATAATAAATAATCAAGAATTGATGGAATAATAGATTGTTGCAGTTGTCTCCCACCACACTTGAAAGCCTCCCCCACCTCCTGTTGTTATATTAGAATTACATGATCTAGCTGTACACAATAACTATAGCTTTTATTTATTATTACAATTAATTAAACATTGCCAAAATTGTTCTCGATTTTATGTTGATGATATAACCCCTCTTTCATTGTCCCAACCCCAAACTTTTTGACTTTTTTTAAAAAATACATTTCTCTCTGTTCCTATATACAAATATATGTAGCACCCATAAGGACCAAAAAGGGCCTTACAATTTGGTGTCAGAAGTGGGATTTCAAAAGTCAAATTGAAATCCATCCCAGGATACGAACCCCCCCCCACTCCCTCCTCATTTTTTTTTCAAGTGTGGTGGTCCAAATAGTGAAGAAAAAAAACAAAAAAAAAACAAAAAAAAAACATAACAAGTGGAAAGCAGATTCCTGTTGACTGACACGCATACAATGTCCGAGTCCCCAGATCCTAAAATCCAGTTTTGCCTAAATAGAGATGACGATGGTCATGGTGATGTAATCGATGATGATCAATATCAATGTGACGAGCATGGTTCAAGTCAAATTCACAGTGATGAAGAAGAGACAAAATATACGGAGCAGAACCAAAATCACTCCCATTACACAAGACGTGAGGCCAATAATGCTGGCACCATTCCCATCCGTTTGTTTCCAAACTATGGCCCTAGTTTAAAACCTGAACCATTTAATGGTAAAGAATGCTGGGAAGAGTACATATCCCATTTTGAAAATTGTGCAGAGCTGTGCAACTGGACAAAACGGGACAAAGTTCTCTTTCTTGCTGCCAGTTTGCGGGGTCAAGCTAGAACCTATTATATGAGTTTGTCAAATGAGGAAAAACGATCCTATGACATCCTTGTTGCTAGACTTAGTCAAAGATTTGGCAGCTCTAGACATCAAAACAGGTGGTTGGCAAGGCTTGAAATGAGAAAACGTCAACCTAATGAACCTATTGCAGCACTGGGAGATGACATTAGGCAGATGGCGCAGAAAGCCTATTGCAATTTAGACTCTAAAGCACAGGAATCTCTTGCCCTGAACCAGTTTTATAAGATATTACCAATTGAAATGAAGTGTCGGTGTATTGATAAAAACTGTGAGACTGTAGCTGATGCCGTGGATGTTGTCGAGAGATATGAAGCAATACTGGGAGACGAATATGACAAGAAAAAGGCAAATGTTAGAGCAGTTGGGTCCAATGAAATGGAGCACCAAGGTTCTAATGACAATGGCAGAATTGGGGCAATGCTGCAAAGAATTGAAAAGCGACTAGAATTGTTAGAAAAAGGAAGTACCCCTTTTAAGAATGTAAAGGACTGGAGAAACCAAATACAGAACAGACATGCACCAAGAAATGAGAAGAGAAGAACGTGTTTTGTATGCAACTCCCCAGACCACTTCTTCAGAAACTGTCCCACCTTCATCCAATGCAAAAGTTGCACTGCACCTGGACATGATGATAGAAAGGACAAAGCTTCAAGTCAAGGAAACGAGAGTTCATCTTCAACATATAACCAGGGAAACGACAAACCGTTGATTCAATAGGCCTGGGGTCAGCGGGTAGTAATAGGCCACAAACTTCCATACCACAAGGAAAACAAAAGGTCAGAACAGGACACATTGGGGAGATCAGCAGTCAATGGGACAACGGATTTTATACAAATGGCATGATTGATGGAACTAAAGTCATTTTCCTCATAGATAGTGGGTCTACAGCATCCCTTCTTTCGTACAGCACGTATCAAAAACTGTGTGGAGAAAATAAGTATATGCTTACACCATTTGAAACAAAGGTAAATGATGTTAATGGAAATGAAATTCACACCTATGGATCCATAAACGTTGCCATTAATTTTAGTGGGATATCCTTTTCACAAAAAGTTATAGTCTGTGATGTGAGTCAAGATGGTATCCTTGGTCAGGACTTTTTATTAAGCCATGTGAATAAAATCAATTACAAACAATTCTTGCTTCACACAGACAAGATTGACATAAGATGTTGGATGGGAGGTAAAGCGCATGTCACATCCAGAATACTAGTACGAAAAACTACAATAGTACCTGCTAACTCTGCATTGTGGCTACCAGTAAACATACCGTGGACAGAGCACATGACAAAGTTTGGATATGTCGAGCCAACCTTTCACAATGAAATCCAGTGCAGTATGGCTCCCGGTGTGATTGATACACAAGCCATAGAAATGGTTGTAAACGTTGTGAATTGCAGTGATGCTGATGTTACGCTGCATGAAAACTTACCTATTGGTGTGTGTGAGCCATATGAAGATGTATTCTACTCTGAAAGAGTTGCCAGTATTAATAGAAACAAAGAAAGTGTGACTGAGATGTGTGAAGGCAAGCTACCAGAGTACCTAAAAGATCTCTTTTAAAAGAAGTTCAGCTCACCTTGATTACCTACAAAAAGAGGCCCTCGAAACAGTGCTCATAAGATACCAGTCTGTATTTGCAAAGTCATCAGCTGAGCTTGGTCGGACAGATAGAGTGCAACATTGCATAAATATCGGTCATTCCATTCCTATAAGACAGCCGCCACGACGTCAACCAATTGGAAAACGCGCAATAGAGCAGGAAGAAATTCAGAAGATGCTAGATCGCAGGGTCATAGAGCCTTCTAATAGTGCTTGGGCATCACCAGTAGTTCTAGTAACTAAGAAAGATGGTAGCATACGATTCTGCATTGATTATCGCAAACTCAATGATGTAACGGTCAAGGACGCTTACCCACTTCCAAGAGTTGATGAATGTTTGGATGCGTTATCTGGTGCCAAATGGTTCTGCTCCATGGACTTGAACTCTGGCTTCTGGCAGGTGGAGATGTCTCCTAACGATAAAGAGAAAACTGCGTTTGCGACAAGTTTAGGGCTGTACCAATTTACTGTAATGCCATTTGGCCTTTGCAATTCCCCCAGTACATTTCAGCGTTTGATGGAAAACATTCTAAGAGGCCTTCAGTGGATAGAATGTCTAGTATATATGGATGACATAATCTCACCAAGCACTACATTTGAACAGGGTCTTGACAGATTGGAGAATATCTTCAAGAGACTTAAAGATGCAAATCTGAAACTAAAACCATCCAAATGCATATTTTTCCAGAAGCAAATAAAATTTCTGGGTCATGTCGTGTCTGGAGAGGGTGTGTCCACCGACCCCGAGAAGATTGTGTCTGTGCAAGACTGGCCTGTCCCAATAAATGCAAAGGAAGTCCGTAGTTTCTTGGGACTCTGTTCATATTACAGGCGCTTTGTGAAGGGATTTGCACACATTGCAAGACCACTACATAAAGTATGCAACAAAGGTGCTCACTTCGTCTGGACTGAGGAGTGTCAATTAGCATTTGATAATCTAAAACAAGCCCTGGTCTCCTCGCCGTTGCTGGCTTACCCCATCCCTGGAATAGGATTCGTACTGGATACCGACGCAAGTGATAAAGCTGTGGGTGCAGTGCTCTCACAGATGCAGGAAGGTGCAGAACGTGTCATCGCGTACATGAGTAAAGCCATGAACATCCATGAGCAGTCATATTGCACTACAAGAAAAGAACTTCTGGCCGTTATCACTGCACTGAAAACGTTTCATTCCTATCTATATGGACAAGAAATTTTGCTTAGAACAGACAATGCTGCAGTAAGTTGGATAAGAAATCTCAAGAAACCAACTGGGCAGGTTGCTAGGTGGCTTCAAGAGCTTGACACTTACAATTTTAAAGTGGTGCATAGAGCTGGACGACAACACTCAAATGCTGATGCTTTGTCAAGAAGGCCATGTCGTGTTTGTCAGAAACAAGAACAAGATAATTTTGAAGGTAATAATGATGAAGACTGTGAAGATACACAACTTGCAGACCAAATCATCCATGTCAATTTGGTAAGGGTGTTAACCCGGAGTCAAAGTGCTGTCCAAGGCAGTGATCTCACACAAAGCCAAGCAGTACTTGAAGGTTGGGCACCTGACATCATACGTAATCTTCAACTAGAAGATCAAGGCATTTCTGCTATTCTAATTGCCATTGAGGGAAAGTCTGGACGACCAAAGTGGGATGCAATATCTGACAAAACATCAACAATAAAAACACTCTGGCGACAATGGGACAGATTAACAGTCATTAAGGGAGTCCTTTACCGTAAATTCTTTGAAAATGACGAGAATCAACCCACACTTCAACTAGTAGTTCCAAGTAAACGAAGACTAGATGTCCTAAAGTACTTTCATGATGTACCAACTGCAGGGCATTTAGGTGCTAAAAAGACCCTAGAACGAATAAAGCAGTCCTTTTACTGGCCAGGTGTGAAAGAGTTTGTCATGGACTACTGTCGTACTTGTGATAAGTGCGCAGCTAGAAAGCCATCCAGAAAGATCAATAGGGCTCCTTTAGGACAATACATAGTTGGCGAGCCCATGGAAAAGGTTGCTCTAGATGTACTGGGACCCCTTCCTATGACTGAAAGTGGCAAAAGGTTTATTCTGGTTGTTTGTGATTGCTTTACCAAGTGGAGCGAGGCTTTCCCCATTCCAGACCAAGAGTCCAGCACCATTATTAAAACATTTGTAGATGAATTTGTATGTCGTTTTGGCACACCTTTACAGATCTTGACAGATCAAGGTCAAAACTTCCAGTCAAAAATATTTCAGGAAATGTGCGACTTTTTAAAACTAGATCAAACAAGAACTACTAGTATGAGACCACAAGCCAATGGAACAGTTGAGAGATTTAATAGGACCTTGCAAGAAATGCTGACCATGTATGCTGAAAAGGATCAAAAGCACTGGGATACTTACTTGTCCCAAGTCATGATGGCCTATCGAGCTTCAATAAACTCCACAACAGGAAAAACCCCAAATATGATGATGCTGGGAAGAAACATCACCTTACCAATGGAAGCAGTGGTAGGGAGACCATACCCATCTCAATTCAATAATGAAGTAGACCCAGACAATTATTTGGAACGACTGCGCAACAATATGGAGAACGCCCATAATATCGCTCGACAATATCTTAAAAAAAACTCGAATTATCAGAAAAGGCATTATGACTTGCGTGCAAAGAAACGTTCCTTTACAGCAGGACAACCAGTTTGGATCTACGATGCATCCAAAAGAGTTGGCGTATGCCATAAACTTACCTCAAGATGGAAAGGACCATTTGTTGTTGTCAAGAAGATTGACGATGTTACTTACCTTATTAAGAGGTCACCAAAACAGCTCTCCAAAGTATACCATATTGACAGACTCCTGCCTTACCAGGGTAAAAACCCACCTACTTGGTTTACTAAAGACGCGTAAACCTTCAAAGTAGAGTCACCTTTGCATATGACAGTTATAGACATATGAATTCTTCATAATGTTTTTTTTATATCTATATATATATATAGTTTTACTCTACAATAACTATAGAATGTGTAATACGTATTCATTTTCCCTTCAGTACAGAAGTATATGAACCTTCAGTGGTAACCTTCAAGGAATAGAATATATGTCTTCAATGACAATTGATGAGTACTATAGTGAGCCTTTATTGACAGATGGTGATCCGGGATGGGCCATGTCAGATTTTATTATTGTGGATAGAAGCCGGCACACCTTTGAGGTATTTCTGAAGTTTGAACAATGTAAGTCTGATAGATGGTGATTCAGGATTGACCAAGTCAAAGCAAAGATGAATCCTATAGTATAGGATGGTAAGGAATCTGGCCTGATCAACCATGTTCCCTAGCATATTGAGTAAAATGAGTTCAAAAGAGCGTACAAGATAATCCTTGTTAGGACACGACTGATGACAAAGAAAGAGTCAACCCAAGCTGAGCGCCTGCTTATACCACTGACCTGATGTGAAATAAAGAACTGAACGTATTCCATGTCAGCATGGTTAATATGGATGGAATCATAAATACATATAGCATTATTACCTTTATATACCAGGTAGAACCTGTTTAGTTCTTTCATCCCCCACTGTCCTTCCAAAACTGTGAATGATATAGCTATAATCTATGCTGGAAGAAAGAATAATTTCAGCAAACAACGATGAATCATTTTTGTCTCTTTGCAGAATGGTGGAAACGTGTTGGCTATGTAACAAAACCTTTATCAGCAAGAGAGAGCTGAAAAACCACATGATTCCAGCACCACATGGACGACTAATGGTTATATGCCCATGGTGCTATCACGAGGAGCGGACATTTAAGCGCGTACTTGACCTCAAGAGCCACTGTAAGAGGCATCATTCTGACCACGTAAATGGAGTGCCTGAAGATTTCTTTAGTGAAAACAATGCATTTTGGTTATCTTTGTATCCACAAGACTACAAGCGCATTATCAGATCCACCACATGGCATGACCCACTAGCCATAAGAGCAAGAGTCGTAGTGCTTGAGTGGGCAAGGAAGATCACTAGATCTACCCGAAACAGAAGTGAGTGGCTACAAGGCTGGGAAGCAGAAGGTAGACGAAATACACCCCAACCCACACCCCAGTTGACGAACCAGGACCAGCAGACCATGACCAACAGATTTGATAGTGCCACCCCTTTGTCTGAGTCCCAGTTCCAGCCTGATTATGAGGATGAGGATGCCAATATGACTCCATATAGTCCTACTAGACCAGACATGGGGAAAATGATGTTATGTGAGATTTCCTTGATCCCACAAAATATAAACGCAACAGTGCAACAAGGCCTCACAAAATACAGAGCACTTTTAAAGGACCAAGTATTATATGATCCGAAGGCCATGGCCGCCATTGCCAGAAGAATGGCAACTTTGAGGCCAAATCCCTCATCTTCCCCAGATGGCCAGTTCGTATCACTTTCTGACCAGACCCTGACCTCCCGTAAGAATGAGATTGCAGATGTACTTGGGGTGTCAACAGATTATATTCTGTCAGTTTCTCGTGCAATCTCCTCAGACTGGAAACCGACCAAAAGAGCCAGGCCCACGGAAATATATGAACCCTCTTTGCCAGAGTCTGCCATGTTCTTTCAGCCAGGGCTAGAACTAGCATCGCCAGCAGCAGAAGTCCCTGTGCCATTAGCAACGAATCCATCAAAGTTGTCTCCTACCTGCAATCAGTGTACTAAAATGTCTAAAATAGATGGATCCAAACCCCAAAAAGATATGTCCACAAATCAGGCCAGAGCCATTGCCCTGCTGTCCCAAGGATGTATGCCACTATTTCCGCCATCAAGAAGGGACTGGAACTCAGTGCCAGGAGAAGACATCACCTTTACAATTGGCCAGACATCCATCAAATGGCCACCAAAAGGATGGGAGGGAATGACCCCTGACAGAAAACTGCTGATATGGGAATATACAGCTATGGCATTATCTTCGGCAAAGACCGGGCTGCAGTTCCCACCTCAAGAAAGGCTAGATTTATTAGACACCTTCAATTTCCTGGCCCTACCAGGAACAGCAACATATCATTTGAGAAAAAAAGACCAATGCTTGGCAAAAAGCAGATATTATACATATGAAGTTTTAAGACAGGTAGCCAAGGAAGGTGGAGAAGAACCTGCAATGAAACATTGGTTGTCCATCCTGGAACAAGGAGCAGAAAATCGTGACAATGTTTATGATTCCTTAATAAAAAAGACTGAAGGGGTCACCTTGCGCCTAGATGCTGACTAGATGCTTTAAATTGCTAAATACTCTCAATCTGATTTACAAAGTAAACAAATTTCAGGAGAATTTTGTAACTTGGCGGAGAAGAGTGTAATGACCATAACTAGAGTCACAATGACTTGGATACTCTTTTCAGTCTTTGCTTTTATTACGTTTGTTTTTATAGATATGGTACATATGAATATGAATATGATTTATAATATTCATTTTACAAAGAAGAGTAATTATATTTATCTCTAATGTCCATTGACTGTCAAACTAGCAGAAAATTCTGGCAACCGATCTTAACATGTGTAACCTATTTTCGAGGTAAAGGTTCTTTCGGTAAAACGTCTTTGAAAGTCTGTTATAGAGTTTTTAGAGTGTACTGTTTAGTTTATCTGCTACACATATTATGCTTTTATGCTATTACTATTTGTAATATATGTAAAATACCTACAAAATCATAACGAGAACAGTCCATGTATGTCCTCGTATTACGATGTCCGCCATCTTGGATTAGCATGAGAGTTTCGTATTTAGAGATTCTATACATTCACATTTGCAGTTATTCTTTCTAATGATAATAAGGTACTAATAAGAAAGTGATTTGCATGTTTTAGCGATAATATCGTTACAATACCGTTGTATCGAGGTATGCAATTCATGTTTCAATGTGACAATAGTGGTCGTCTGCATAAAGTGCAGAACCCGCATCTATATGAATCGATTCAATTATTCAAGACTTAAGTTATCATCATAAAGTTTAATTTCACCTAAACTTGAGCTCATAAAATGTTCTTATTCGTTTCATAGACGAGCTCTATGGTATTTAACTATTTATTGTTATGCAATTTATGTATTTGTAATTTTGACATTGTATACCATGCAAAACTGTATTGTTTACAATGCAATGCATGGCGCACCATACAAGACACCGATTGGTTACATGGGTTGCCGTGCATGCAGCGATTGGTTGGATTGTCTCACGTGGTGCCTGGGGAAGCTTATAAATACGGGAGCGCTGTCAATGTTGGTCAGACAACAGACGAGTACAGTCGGCGCCAGAATTCAAAGTAAAGCAAGCTTTCGAGTATGTACATTTTTTTTGATCTTTACAAATATCATATCATAATAATAAATAATCAAGAATTGATGGAATAATAGATTGTTGCAGTTGTCTCCCACCACACTTGAAAGCCTCCCCCACCTCCTGTTGTTATATTAGAATTACATGATCTAGCTGTACACAATAACTATAGCTTTTATTTATTATTACAATTAATTAAACATTGCCAAAATTGTTCTCGATTTTATGTTGATGATATAACCCCTCTTTCATTGTCCCAACCCCAAACTTTTTGACTTTTTTTAAAAAATACATTTCTCTCTGTTCCTATATACAAATATATGTAGCACCCATAAGGACCAAAAAGGGCCTTACAACATGATGAGACAATCTGTTGTTGATATATACTTCCAAGCTCGGGTACAACGCCCTGCTGGTATAGCTGATTATAGAGCAGTTGCTGTCATTCTCAGAGATAAATCAATGTTGTTAGAAGGAATTGGCGGACGAATGAGACTTATTGATGCACCAGTAGAAAACCTTTGATTTTCCAAACATGTAGTTAGGATTTTCACAATAAGATCAATTGAATGTGTAAATTACATTTTAGAATAGAATGACGTATAGTATTGTTAATGTCCAGTTGACTGATGGTCAGGTCAAGAAATTGAAATCAAAGTCGGCTAAAGAATGTGGAACCACAATAACGCTGAAACCCACTTAAATGTCCGGTGTGCACATAAATTATCATTGACAGATCGTCAAATAAAACATTTTAATGATGTGCTAAAGAACAAACGAGGAGTTCAAATTGATTTTTCGAAAGCAGCAATCGCCAGTATGATAAAATCAGGTGGTATATTTCCGCTGTTAGCTGCTATTCCAGCATTGATTTCAGCGGCTGCCCCAGCGGTTGCGAAGGCGGCAGCGTTAGGAGCCGTTGGTACTGCTGCAGGAATGGCCCTGAAAAAAGCTACTGGGAAAGGCTATAAAAAGGAAAGGGTCTAAGACTACCAGGAACCCCATACAATTGGTACAAGGGCACGGGCCTAAGAATACCAGGAACGGCTTATTAGTGGAAAAATCTCTTGGATTTTCACCAATGTCCAATTTTGATTTAATTGATGCTGTACAATCATTATCAATAAAAAAACTTTAGAGGAGTTTTCATGAGAGATCAATTACCATCAAAACCAATGAAAAATGAAACGGGTATTATCAATCTTGATAACAGCAGCGGAAAAGGAACTCATTGGGTCGCATATGCAATTGATCCACGTGGAATTGTATATTTTGATTCATATGGTTTAGCTCCACCAAAAGAATTCATGCGATATGTATTCACAATAACAAAATCATCTCCAATTTTGTATTCCACGCTACCAACACAACGGTTAAATGATCCACCGATATGCGGTCGTGAAATATTAAACGTCCTTGCAGAGATGTCTAGATTTCCAAGGAAACCACCACAAGTTGTTGTTAATGAATATACCAGCGGGCAATGGCAAAAACGATAGCGTTATGATTTAGAAAAACGTTAGCGTTTTCGTATAATGATTGATATTTGGGGACGACCTTTATCAGAGTAAAAAAAACAGAAACCGATAGTAAATTCGCTGTCGAAAATGTAAAAAAAAATAATCGAAGATGAAATCGCCGAGACATTAAATTTGTCAAGTGTAGATCCTGGGGAAATAGTTGTATTTCAAGATCGCCAGGGCAAATTGAAATCTAGTAATGTTTCATTGGATGATGTCTTAATACGAAGACGTGACGTCGTTGAAGATATAATAGTGTTATATTCAAATGATGGAAAACTCAAACCAGGTGTACTTGTTTCTACAATCACAGATGTATTAAAAAATTTAGATGAAGAACTTAAAAAACATATAACAACGTATACTTCCCTTCGTAGAAATATTATCAATAAATTTTTTGGAACACCAGCGGTAACCTCTCCAACTCTCGCTGAAATTAAATCCAATTTTGATGAAATTAACAGGATTAATAGATTTTTTGGAACACCAGCGGTAACCTCTCCATCTCTCGCTGAAATTAAATCCAATTTTGATGAAATTAAATCCAATATTAAAAATATTAATGATGCTGGATTTAATATTATTAGAGATAACATTAGTAATATTAAACAAGCTATCGAGGATATTACAAAATTTAAAACAGACAATCTTCCGCTACTTGAAAAAATAAAGATTCCTCATGAGAGGAATATCATAAATATGGTATACACAGTTCTCTCTGGATCATTAGATTGGGAACCTAAAAAGAATACAATAACTCTCACTGTGTCAAACAAGGGTATTTATCGATTAACAATAATGTCACTGAACCAGTTTAATAAAAATATCATCGTGTTCTCAAGAAAAACTTAACGACTATATAGTAAAACATCAAGCAGTATCTAACGGTTACTCACAATTATCCTCGTTGATGTCATCATCGTTTGATGATACGATAATTATCGAAGACGAATTCTCCGCGATGATACGTATTTATGATACTACGATTAAAACGCTAGCGTTTTTTCATCTATTGCAAAATTAGACATTGTAAATAATAATAATAATGTCGCAAGAGATTCAACTACTTCAGCGGATAGCAGAAAATACCACTCCGCGGAAAACAAGCATGATATCAATATCGTCAACAAACCCTAAATTCAGTGTGAATTTTCCTTCCCCTGTTTCAGTAAAGGAAATCGCGTTGGCAAAATTACGAGTGTATCATAGTTGGCCTAATATTAGATCGTTTCCATTGGCGGTCAGAGATCTAATAATTCCCTGGTATTTGCATATAGAAATAAAAAAGATGACACTCCAGATTGGAACGTTGTTTCAATACCAACTGGATCCTATCAAATTGAGCAAATTAATAATGAATTACAACGTAGAATAAAATCCATTACTAGAAAAGAATCAAAAATTGCGATAACAGTTCATGAACCAACATTATCATCTACAATTGAAATAAGCACTTCTGGGTATGTTGTAGATATTTATAACAGTTCAATAAGAACAGTATTAGGATGGCCCGAAGATCCACCTAGAAATGCTGTTAATTCCACGCCCGAGCCTGTAAAATCTGATTACGTCACTGATGAAATAGGACCTGAAAATCCATCAAAAACTTATAAAAAAAATTCGAGGATATAAACTTCACAAAAAAGATATCGATATAAGGATCAATATAGTGAGGATGCATGGATAATTCCACTTTTAAATGATTATATTATACGAGAGGACGAAATTTTGGAAATGCATGATACAAGTCCAACATTTGTAGATATTAAAGATCACATCCTTGATAGAATGAATAATGATTTTTTGTTGTTATTACCCTCGTTAAGATCTGGCCTTCTTGCACAAGCTGAGTTTACTAGTGTAGTCGCTGCGGGTAATAAAATCATCGATGACATGGAAATATTTAATTCGAGGATTACTAATCTCTTCACTGATGAAAATAACCCGATTTCAAAAACTAGTTCAGCCCAAGATTATAAAAAAATATAAATGAAAATCCAAATTATAAATTACCAGGATATAACATTCCCGAGATAAAGAAAAAACTCAGAACTGCCATCGACGAAGGATTTAATAAAATTTATCAATCATGGAAAGATAGCCAGCCAAATCCTATTATCCTCACTCATAATAATTCTCCCGACGGCGACGGTAGACATATCGCACCGAACAATGTGGATATTTCATCGGTGATCGCGCTTAATTTAACGTGTGATGTAATCGAAGGAAGTTATCAAATTAATATGGAACAATCAAATCAAGCCCGACAAGGTTACATTCTTTATTCATTTGCACCAACAGCTCCTCCAGGATTTTTAATTGTTGAAAATCGGACTAATCAAGTCTATATGCAATGTCAAAATGATTTGCTAACTAGAATTAATTTTACACTCACCAATCAGTCAAATAATTTAATTGATTTACGTGGTGAAGTATTATCGATTAGTCTGTTTGTGAAAAGCTAACAAATAATTTGTATTAATCAGCAGCAGGAGGGCGACGTAGATGGCAGCAATTTTGAGGGTGGTTATGACAACATATTTACGACAAAATCGCTAAGGCTCCATTTGTAAAATGAGGTGTTTATTTTTTTTTTGGTTAAAATATGAGATTTCGTAGGAAGGCTCCATTTGGCATTCTGAGGCTTTAATCGATTTTGTCGCAAAATTTTGTAGTGTTCGCCCCCCCCCCCCTGCTGCTTATCTTATATTGTTTGATTGGCCAGTTGATATCTAGCACTTTTGAATAAACTGCAGACGTTATTTATAAGAGCTACTTCTGCTCCAACTGCAATTGCAGCAGGTAGATTGGCTACTGTCATAATCTGACCACGAACTTCTAACATAGCCTTATGTGGCAGTAGAAATATGTCTTCGTCTCTGGTGTTAAAGGTTTTAATACCAGCTTTATTTGGTTCGTTAGAGTTTTCATCAAGATACTCAACATACTCAAATTCTGTCACAGCGTTGTCGATGTCATGAGTTACTGTTAACTCGAGATAATTTTTAGCAGACATTTTATTTATTAGATTATATAAAATTTTATTGCGGCACTGTTACTTTAGATATTAATTTTTATGATCTGCTCGCCTTTTGGTGATAATAATTTTTTGTTGTTGTTATCATAGCTCGATGGGTTTCTTTTGTTGGAGCGATTTCTGAGATAGCTTGTCTTATTTCAGATGTAGTCGGTGGATCTCCTTTTATTTTATCAGCTATTTTGTGTCCACCCGCATTCCCAGCGGCAGATGCAGCCCCTGTTGCAAAAAGCTTTACCCGCGTCAATAGCAATTGGTGCAACTTTACGCGCTAAACCCAGAACATTTTCAATAACTTTAGTAAATATATTTCCAAAAAATCATTTTATTATTTTTCTTCGATAATTTTTTTCTTTGTTTCATTATATTTGATGTTGCATAATTTTTACTTTTGCTCGCGTAGATGTAAATAATAAGTTACAACTTCATGATTAACATGTAACTGTTCTCTAGATTGATCTGTCAACTAAATTATTATACTTGATATTTGATTTTCAAGATTTAAAGGATAATAAATAATATGTCGAGGAGTTATTTGCATGAGAGAACCTGGCGGAACTTCTGGTGAAAAACTGTAAATCGTTTGACCTTTGCTACCTTTTGATGTATAAGAGCCAGAGGCAATAGAGCAATTTACTAATATTGTATTTACTTCTGTTATATTTACTGGCAGTTCACTGTCATACGTAAGAACCTGATCAAGTGCAGTGTAAGTTTTTTCAGTAAATCCTAACAGTTATGCAATACTTCTTTCTCTTGATTCAATAGTGATTAACATATTTTTCAAAGTTATCCTAGCTCAAAATTATCAGCCACACCACCAGCTTTTGTTATGAGCTCTTTGATTGTCCTGTTTAGATCAGTAATATTATAAGCTCCTTGTGGATTATTTTTTTTTGTTAAAGATATTGAAGATGTTGTAAACGTAGTAAACCACATTTCATCGTTAACATTAGTTTTCACGTTAGGCATAGCATTCCAGCAAGTACAAGAGATTAATCCAATCTCATATTGTTTTGCAGGATCTAGTTGGATAGGCGGAATATAATTTACTGAAAAATCTATCGCAGACTCACTAGAGTTTAGCAATAATGTTGTTTGCATTCCTTTTATCTTAGATCATTTTACAAAATTAAGTCGCGGTGTAAAGTTTCATATTCGTCAGATGTTAATAATTCGCTCGATCTTAGATGATCAAGTATGTCAATGATTTCATTATCAAGTTCAACACTATCATTCCCAGCTACTTTTGATGATATTCATATCATTAATCTACCTACCATTTCAGTAATTGATGTAAATATTTTTACATCAGTTCTTGTTTTTACTTCTCTACTTTTTTCTATACGAGTTTTATCGAGTGTATCAAATTTTCTTTTAATACTCCACCCTTTACCAAAAGGTTTTGCTCTACTATTTTCTGCTGTTTTTTTAAAACATGAAAGCAAAAATACTTTGTCTCATCCTATTTTAAAATGGATTCATATCATCAATTTCTGTAACCGTGTTTAATTCATCTTTAGCAGCAGCTCCGTCTCTTAATATTTCATCTAATCTATCGATTAATGCTTGATATTCTGCATCAGTTCACTTGCTTATATTATCAATATCTTTTATATTTTCTTTCTTTAAAAAATCATCATACTATTTAGGATCTATCGTAGTATTTGCTCTTCTTATAAAATGAAGTCTTCGATCTCCAACTTCCATAAACTTTACAGTAAGATCACCAACTCTTTGTTGCTCTTCTTTGATATCTTTTATTTCTCCTGATAAATTTGTTTTAATATTTTTTATTCCTAGTGTTGTTAACTCGGCTAATATTCGCTCAGGTTCCAGCGGATTGTTTATCAAACGATTTGTTTCAGCTTGTCTAGCAGCGGGATCAGCTCTATTTGCTGTAAGTGCCTCAGTTAGTTTTCTTTTTTCTTCATCAGATCTAGTAACAATTTTTGCAGCAGCTGCTTCTTGTTGTTCTTTAACAATTCCAACCAACCCTTTTTTGCAGTTGTTTAAGTTCTTCTTCTGATAGTGGTTTAGTTTCAGGTTGCTTTCCAAGTAGTGCTTCAGTAACCGGCTTAAAAATTGTAGCTGTTGCTTCTGTAGCAGTTACTTGTCCACGTCGTGCTTATTGTACTTTTTGCCTAAGAAATGCCTGAGATTAAGCAAGTTTTGTTGGATCTTCTATATTTTGTCTATATCTTGCTCGTTTGTCCATTATTATTACTATAAATTTTATAAAATTGAAACCCTTACTGTAAGTAAGTGTTAATACAACAGCGAAACATTTTAGTTGGATCATGCGTAAGTTTATCAAATAAGAAAAAGTTAAATTTATCTTTTGTAGCATTACGATAAAAATCAATAAATTTGTATTTTGTCACGTCACCGAATAGCTCGCTTGCAATATTTCTAACGTCAACATTGTCCATTCCTGGAAATAATATAAAACAACCCGTATTTCGCCGAATAAATCTGTCGACATTATAAAAACCTTGAGCAAGATAAACAGAATTACATTGTTTGTTACGTGACAGCGAGAAATACGATCTTCATCTCCATGTTATTTAGCAGAATATCGTCAAAAACTACTACCTTGTGTTCATCTGCATCAAGTTGATTAACTGAAATAAGATCTTCTGGCTGTTTAATTATAAAAAAATCTTCACCAACCTTAAGATCATCACGAAGCTTGTTATTATATTCGCTTAATAAGTCGTACTTATCCTGCTGTGGATTGATTGTGTAAATATAAACTATGTCATAGTTAAAATTATTACCAAGAAGCAAGTTCATAAGCAAATTTGTTTTTCCAGATCCATTTTGCCCAACAATAAGATAATGACAATCAGGAAGTTCTTTATTATGTGTGTGCTTCACCAGTTTCTCTGTATCAAAGTTTAATATTGACGATTTTGCCATTTTGTATAATATTAAACTAGTGTTCATAATTTTAATAGGACAGTAAATAATGAGTAAATACATAATTTGGAACACTATCAGGAGATTTATCCACAGAAGGTTATCAAGGTGATGTATCCAAGTATGCCACTCTTGATCAGCTCAAAAGTGAAATCAATAAATTTACTAAATGTTGCCAGTGTAGGTCCAAATGAAGTAGTCATTTTCCAGGACAGAGAAGGACGATTAAAGACGAGTAATGTAAAACTGTCAGATGTACTTGTACGAAATCCTGCTACGGTTGCTGATAATATCGTGACTTTTAACAATCGAGGTAAGATACAAGATTCTGGTAGGTCAGTGAATGATTATGTAAAACAAGCTGGTGATTTATTTAGTGGGAGCATTGTTATGAACCAAAACAAGATTACTTACCTTGGGAACCCAACTGAGGACGGTGACGCTGCCTCTAAGAAATACGTCGACGATCAAGAATCAAAGTACATGTCAGTCAATGGTGGTATGATGCGTGCATTTCTCAATAGGAACCATAACGGTATTATTGAACTAAGAACACCCAAGTCTGATTTTGATGCTGTAAACAAAAAATACGTCGATGATAAACAAATTCCAATCAGTAATGAAATTACAGCGCTCAAAAATAAATTTACCGATCACGTGAATACGTTTTCAAGTTTTCTCAAAAACATAAACACGACTAAAGATGATTTTTTGGAATTCCATCAAATGTTGACATTACACTCGCTAATATTAATACAAAACTCAATGATATTATTAGTGGAATTCCTAGTATTGTTGAAAAAACGCGTATGATTAAAATTCCTCACAAACAGATTAAAAATATTGTGTATACTGTTGCTTCTGGATCTGATATATGGTCGCAGCAAAATATTTCTATCAAATACACTGCGGAGGTTTATGGTACAGATTGTCAGTACTTAGCATTGTAAAGTTTAAAATATCTTCCAATTATTCGCATATTCACAATATGAATGTTGAGATTTCTGAAACTGTAACTGTAACAATAGATAAAAATTCTGAGGAAGAATTTATACTTCATCCAGCTAATGAAAATTTTAAATGCCGTGTCCCTTATTGGCGGTGTTTGGAATTTGTAGCTGAATTACAATAACCAAGCCTGGGGATTATGTAAACAAATATTATAATGAAAAGAAATATAGTTAATTTCAATCATATTTCAAACAATATTCCAGTACAGGATGTGGACGCACTAATACAATACTACAAATATTATCACAAAAACTTTGGTGCGTAAAAAAATGTTACAAATACTACAACAAGATCCTTCGAGTAATATCATATCTACCCTTGTTAATGACTAGTTCTGGTATAATTTCAAGTGGGGTATCATTAAATCCGTTTTTGCTAATTATATCTGGTATTGGTGTCTCCCTTACAGCGGCGTGTAAACAAGTAGAACCAAGACTTAATAAAAAAGCATGGCTGTCTAACATCTATTATAACTTACAAGAAACTACTTGATCAGATCCGGTCTTACCTAAGAGGAGTTAAATATAATATGGATGATTTAATACGTGAATTTCGCATTATTGACAATATGTCAACAGACATTCTACCAATGAGGGTTAGCAAGTATGAAAAAGATTATCAAAAGAGGTATTTTATAACGTAAAATTTTATCTAAACTTAAGATATAATATCACTTTCCTTCATCATTTTCGTTTTAATGCGTAGTTTAATTTCTGCCCTGCACATGTTGTTAACTGTAATCGCCACGCTCTACTGCGTAATAAGAATCTACAAGTGATCACGTGTGAGGTAATAACATCCTTGTTTCACTACCTGTAAACTGATGACTAAAAGTCACCTGTAAAATATAGAGAGAGGCTGAACTGATAGATCTTATCTTTTCCGACTGAAATATTATCTAAACTAAAGAAATAATGTTTGAAAAATTTAACAGTGACAAATAGCTATAGTAGTAAAATCAAATATCAACAGTTGAAACATGAGGTATAAAATAATATCACTTACCTTTCTCACGTTCTAATTTCCACTTGATTCTCTGTCTGTTGAAGGCCGGCTCTACTGCGTAATTAAGAATCTATAGGTCTTTTATACACGGGTGATCACGTGTAAATATTATGAGATTTCATTGGTCCTGGCAAAATCTCTAGCTTACCTGGATGATTCATCGATCATTGTGTAAAATACAGGACAGTATAGGTATGCTATCACCTGTCGTTGTATAATGACGGAGTTTGTGGGAGTTTACCTAGATACTCTACCTGGATTTACTAACACTTGTAATAACAGAGAGAGGAAGGATGGGCTAGAAACCTTACTAATACTTTTGTAAAAAAAAAAAAAAAAGAGGATGGGGTAGAGTTTAGGATATAGTTTGTATTTGTTTGGAGAGGCAAAAGTGGGGTTTGAGCTGGCAACCTTGTTTCCTTATACTACTACAACAACGTATGACAAGGAGACTGTTTATTTGCAGCCCAAGTTAGGCTTGTGATTTCAATGCTAGTCTAACTGGTGACAAGCAGTCAACAAAGAAGCCAAGCCCATTTTTAAGCCTAACTCAAAGTAAATGTAAACCACATTGCAGATTTAGGTTTCTGCGTCAATCTATACGAGTCTCTGTACTAATTCAACTCTCATAGTAAACATATGGAAACACCATCATATTTAAGATTCAATAATTTAAAATTTCTGGGTACTGATGATCCGACCTATATTTCTCCATGCACAACTATCCTTGGTGCAAGCTTCTGTTTTTTTTACCTAAATGTGCATGAAACACATGTTATTGATTCTACACCAAGCGAATCAAGTGCTACTTTCATTAGTGAGTAATCCAAAGTCAAGACTTTAAAAATACTAAAATTGCATCAATAGAAATGTGTCTATATTATTTTTAAAATTACACATACGATAATCTTTCAAAAGATATTTTTACTAAAATTTTACTGTTCATTATTATCCAATTAATGACAGCCAAACTATATATACTCTATTATTAATATAATTAATTATATATATATATATATATATATATATATATATATATATATATATATATATATATATATATATATATATAATTATATTATATTATATTATTATATTATATTATAATTAAAAATAATATACTCTATCATTTCTTTATCCATTTCTTGACTGGTACGCAGTTATTCCATATAATCAGTACGTGTGTCCTATATACGCTAGGCTCGTGATAATTAGGTTCATGCCACATACCTTAAAAATTTGGGGGGGGTCAATATACAAAACTATTCGGTGTTACGATTATGTGAATTAAATTGCCGGTGTGTAAGTTTTTTTCTTTTTTTAATTTATTACATTTTTGTGTAATGATTACTTTTATCGGATTCGAAATTTTCTTTCAGTAATGAGATATTTTCTTTTAATGAATGTTGTTTACTTACGACGAAGTATTACGCGAGAATTATGTTTTAGTTACCTTGGGCTGGCAACAGTATAAACTGGAAGTTAAAATGATTGGTCAGTATTAAGGGCATACTTTTCTACCGTGATCACCATAAATAAACAACGCTATTTAATTATTTGTTATTAAGTGGGGACAAATTGGCATACGTGCTAAAATGCTTGTAGTAAGAGACCACATGACCAATCTCGCGAGACTGATATGATGTTTTGGGTTTTTAAATATGCGTTCTTAATATTTTTTAAACAGAAGGAACAAGGTGTATTTGTATTTCTTGGTAGATTGCTTGTTCTTTATCTGATTTTTGGATTTAATAATTTGTTCCTCTGAAACTCAACAAGTTTACTTTTTTTAATAAAAAAAATCTGAAAAGATATTCATGGAAAATTATTCTGGAATTATTCGGAAACAAAGACTGTAATTCAAGTGAGGAATTGTTGATATTCGTACATTGAACTACATCTGACGTCATCGCCTTCCATATTTGTAAGTCGTCAGGACTCTAACCTGGATTCTAATTGAACTATTTAGTGATTGGATTTGTGTTTCATTCCTAAGAACAAGTTTTAGATTATATTCAAAACCTATAAGTCCTATTTACCAATTTTTACATTGTTTTGGAGGGAAATAAATTATTTTGTTAAAATATTCAAAGCTTGTTGGCTTTCACTATTTTATTTGTTACTGAGTATGAGCCCTTGTCACGTAACACCGGTGAGACCTAAGCTGTACAATTAAGTCCTCCTTCATTGCTATTTTTATAAAGCATGGTACTTCAAGTTACCTCAGAGTTTGGTTCACCCTCTCGAGCTAGTTTACCCTCCCTCGTTGTTTTTGTACCCGAATCGGTATGCAGTTGTGTGAATCCATGGTGTAACAGCCACTGAGTAACTGTACTGACGTTGATTGATAGGACTCGTCAGATTTTACAAATTCTGTTTGTATGATATATTCTAATAAAAACTATCTGTTTCTTCATCCTCCTCCTTATTTTTTTTCCAAGATTTTCTCATCTTAATTATTGTTACTTAAGGAGTATTGTGAATGTCTTTTAAAGGGGCTTAGGAATTTGTTCCAGTCCAAATTAGGAGTTGAAACTTTTCCATCATCCCGTTGTGCTTTTGGGTCCTCTTTGGTTTTGGGTCTCGTTTTGTGGGTTTTTATGTTAGTTTCTCCTTCTTCCCTGACTTTCTCCACAAATTGGCGAATTTACTCTAGCTCTTCTTCAATTAATTTCACATTTTTTGTTTATTGCGCTGCCCTGCTTGCAGCAATTATAAATGATATATACCCATCCATGTAGCTACAGTCATGAAGGTACAAATATTGATTAGAATTTATGTTACTTAATTTATTTGCAGGTTCATCAGTCCCGAAAGACAAAATATATAAGAAATTGTTAACGTCGAATCTGCAGTAGGTTTTGTTGCTGTACAGATATAGAACACTTTTGTTCTCTCTCTCTCTCTCTCTCTCTCTCTCTCTCTCTCTCTCTCTCTCTCTCTCTCTCTCTCTCTCTCTCTCTCTCTCTCTCTCTCTCTCTCTCTCTCTCTCTCTCATTTTAAATCTATTATCTATATGAATTTATCCTAATTCCTGAATTCTACTTCACACATACGGAGATACACAAGTTGTTCGTACAGTTGTTAAAGGTGATAGGATGCAATCTATCTTTCCGGTTACATCGCCTTAACTACTTCAAAACGAATGGTAACCGGGAGGAGCAGTATTACCAAATATATTTACTGATTAATAGTACCGGTCAAGCACTAATATCGACTTCATTTTACAGGTCAATCCAGATTAAATTTGATTAGTTGAAATGTATCGGTTTTTTTTGACAAGGATTAAGTAAAGTGTTGCTTTGACGTAACAAAATGGGAAGTCAAAGTGACCTTTAGCATGGTGGACACAACTGTTGCACACATTTACTGATAACCTGTTATGAAAATTTAAGTTAAATTTATATTTTGAATCACGTTAAAATATCTGTATTTTCGTATGCTCTGTTCATTTATTGGTTCGACACAATAAATATTTGCTTCTTGACAGTTTTGTTTAGAATAGAAAAGATTCATTGATAAATCAAGGAAATATTTCGTTTCATTTTTGACTCAGGGGAGTATGCAATATATGACAGTTCAAATTGTACATTTTGCGTACAATCAATAGTGATAACTCTCTTGGTTTCTTGCACAGTGTTATATTTTTATTCCAAAATTGTAATATTACGATGCAGACGAATTGGAAACAAGTACAATTTAAAAGATCGGTTCCATTATGAATTACAACAACACCACCAACAACAAGGACAAATAGATAAATACGAACACTACATATATGTACAAATATAGGGAAATTGCATATCTGGCATAGATAAATACGAACACTACATACAGGAAACAAAGAAAAAAGAAAAGCGACCTTATGCCAATGCTACTGGCTAACCCGCCGTAGTACCGGTCAAACTGATTTCATAGAGAGGCATAACAATACACGGACAGGATGAGGTCACGTCATCACGTCAACAGTAGAGGGTCAAAATTTCAAAACAGCTCTGACCTTCCTCGAAAGGGCACCAAAGCAAAAGTATATGTCCATATATTACTCACTGTGCATAATACCCAAGAAACGTGATCAAGAAAATAAATACCGACGGTAAAATTTCAAGCCACATGTGACTATAAATTTATGTACATTTTCTTTTTACAGTGCGAGAGGGTATGTCCGCAACCAACCCCAGTCGGCCCTGCAATGTCAACCAGAACAAAACAAAAAACATACCAGCTATATAATTCTTGGTGCAAGGAGTGATGGGGAATGCTGGGATGAAATGACTATTAGCGTCTTATGACACCAGCTATAATTTTTAATAGTGCACTGGGTAGTTGGGAAATTGTAGGGTGAAATAATTATTAGCTTGCTATGATGCCAGGTGTATATTTGATAGAACACTGAGTGACTGAGGAATGGTACGGCGAAATAACTATTAGCTTATTATAATTCCCAATATAGGTTAATAAATCATTGGCTGATTGTGAAAAGTATGGTAAACAAATGTTAGCGTATTTTGATGCTAGCTGTGTGTTTAATTTAGTGTGGGAGATTGGTTAATGGTATGGTGGACAAATGTTAGGGTCTTATGATATGATCTGTGTTTAATTGAGCAAGGGGTGATTGGGGAATGTTAGAGCGAAATAACTAGTTGCATCTTGTGATGCCAGCTATATGTTAACAGAGTAATGGGTAATTGGGAAATAGAAGAGCGAAAGAAATATTAGTCTAAAGATGCCAGCTATATATTTAATAGAGCAACGGATGACATTGGAAGGGCAGGAAAAAAATGTTTAACTTCTTATGGTATCAACAAATGTTGCTAGTAAATTAATGCCTTTAATTTTATCCTAGGTCATGAGTTACTGTAGACCGTGAATTACCGTAATCGGTGATTTACCGTAGGCCGTGAGTTAATTAATGTCATAAATTACCGTAGGCCCTAAATTAATGTGGACCGTGAATTATTGTAGGTCATGAGTTAATTAGGTTGAGAATTACCGTAGACCGTGAATTAATGAAGTTTAAAGTTAAATAAGCAAGATAATTGATTGCCGTGTAATATATCAGTATTTTCTCTATCGCGTCGATAAGATAATGATTAAGAAAGTTTAACTAAGTTTAGAAGCTTGCATAATGTTATGGTTAGCCGCTATGCATGAAAGCGAAGGCAAGTTGAAGTCCAATATAGTGCATTCTTTTCTTCCCGTTTGTAGAGTGCTGATTTGCCTCGAATATATATATATATATATATATATATATATATATATATATATATATATATATATATATATATATATATATATATATATATATATATGCTCATATTTTATCTCCTTTAACTTTACATTGTCAGAATCGTGCAATATTCACCGATATTGAACACCTTCATATAATATCTCACGTGCAAAGGAACTATTTTCTAACGTAAACGATTTTTTTATGAATGAACTAAACCATATATTTCATAGACGGCCACATACCAGCAAATGTTTCATAGACTGAGACATACAAACTGCTTCGGCACATTCCACGTTTACTTTTTTGATACAATGTTTCAAATTTAGCTATATATTGACGCTATACAGGTTCCTCACAATAAAATGCAAGTTATACACATAAACTGTCTTCTTTAGCTGTTAATAAAATTGGCCAAAAATATACTTACAATTTTACATCCAGAATTTCCTCAAAAAATATATTTTCGTAGGTCTGTATATCTGATTAGATGAGCCATGTCATGGGTTCTCAAGATTGATTACACATTTTGAAATTGTACTGTAATTTCGAATATATTCCAAGTGTAGCTACATCCTCCTTACTGCACTCAAAATTAAATAAACATTAAATTCCACAGCGTGTTTTCGATAATTGCAAAGGAAAGGCTTCATAATTTTCCCACATTGTGATCTGAAATCATTCAATGACAGAAATGAAACACGCATGCCGATGTCAACACAATTCAAAACATTAAAATGACAGACGCTGCTTGAAACCAATACAAGTCACTTCATGTAGATAAATCCAGACAATAATAAAAAGATTGCGCTGAATCGACACATATACCAAAAGGTATTCATTCCATATCAAATGGAAAAGATTTTGCAATGCGTATTCATCAACAATATTACTCCAAATTACAATTTTAAGTATAGCAAGCGCCATTTTCTTTCGAAACTTACGTCTAGCGCGCGACCATCTTCATATCTATCTAGGCGGAGTTATGCGCTCATTAATAATGTTGGGTAATGATCCATCAACGCTTATGTATTTAGTTCGGAATACGGTGTACATTTAGTTACTTTGATTCTTTCAATGTATTTTTGTTTATATATTTAAACTTTGGGAAGAATAAGAAATGAGCATATAATAAAAAGGTTACTGTATTTGTATGGGAAAATATGAACTCGTTTTGTCTAAGGATATACAGTACTACCAAGCAAGGTCGTGCAGTATATCCATCCGAAAAACTCGTTCATATTTTCCCATACAAATGCAGTAACATATATATATATATATATATATATATATATATATATATATATATATATATATATATATAATTTCGGGGGTGAAAAACGCTAGTGTCAAGCAAATCTCCTATCTACATTTTATATTCATGAAGAAATATAGAGGCAGTATGCGTTTATAATATTTGCATCATGAAGGAACTTCTCCAGTCACTTCCATAAACAATTCATCATAGCTTTAAAACATTTTCAGGTCTCTCACTGGAGATTCAAGCTGCAGACAGGAATTATAATGTCCCATCCAGTCACGATATCCTGACACCTGCCCGACCAGTCCTAACACTAACTTCTTTAATGCTGAGCGCCAAGCGAGACCACTATTAGTACCTGCAGTGTACTAATAAACCCATTTGTATATTTTAGGGAATAGATGATATTTTGACGCTCAATATGCAGTTTCCAATTCGCTTCGAATCTCTCTCTGTGTCTCTCTCTCTCTCTCTCTCTCTCTCTCTCTCTCTCTCTCTCTCTCTCTCTCTCTATATATATATATATATATATATATATATATATATATATATATATATATATATATATATATATATATATATATATATATATATTAAGAATACAAATCATATGGCGAATAACAGCCCTTTCAAGCGTACTGGATCCACCAAGGGATCACGTGTGACAAGGATTGATTAAAATAGATGCAATAAACTGACGACGAACAGTACGAAACTAGTAACTAACTAGCCTAAGCGCTTTCGACTCGTAATGAGTCTTTTTCAAAGGCAAATACAAAACATAGTTACGACAAACAAATAAACACAAAAACGTCGTGTTTGTAAACCTCTACATGGCTGTCTCCACATAGGATAAAACTATAAATACAACCAGCTTGTATAGACTAGTTGCGGAAACTGAAAACGGTGTAAAATTCCCTAAAAGTCTACAAGTCAAAGCGACATCTATTTTTACTTTTTGTACATTTATGTAACGCAGATTATATCCCGGATATTTGATTATATACCGGTTATTCTTATAGTAAAAAGTGAAGGATAATAAGAAGATTTAGAAAATGTTAAATTCTACTAGTGCATAGTTTTCATTTTCTAATCTTCTTGGTTTAGACCGCTTGGTTTCAATGTTCTAAGGAGGCGTACGCAGTATGATTCCTTTTCCTTTCTGGTTTCCAAACTCCAGCTGTGGTTGTTAGCAATAGCGATAAGTATTACATCACTGAAAGGGGAGGAGAAGTGATCTGCGACCGGGCTTCTGTACAGCTTTTTTTTCATCCAATCAGATCTATGAAGGTTTATTCTTTTGTGTAGCTTTTCAGTTTCTCCGACGTACTGAAGGCCACAGATCTTACATGTGATGAGATAAATCACATTCTCTGTTTTGCACGTTTTGTTTGGACCATGTATGTTTAGTTTTTCTTTAGTCACTGTGCTGGTGAATGTCTTGGTTGACAGATTTTGCATCTTTTATCGCCACAGGGTCCAGATTGACTAGGTTGGTTTTGACTAGCGATTGGCGTTAGCTTTGCCCTGACTAGGATGTACTTTATGTTTTTTGGTCTCCGGTAAGCTACTACAGGTTTGTTCGGAAGTATTAGGTTTAGTATGTCTGACGATTGCACGGTTGGCCAGTGGTTTGCGATGATTTTACCTACTTTGGGATTGTCTGGGTGATATGTCAGAATAAATGGTATCCTATCAACCTTTTCTTTATGTCCATATCTCAACAACTTTGAATTTAATGAAGAAAACTACCTACAAATCAATGGAACTGCAATGGGTACTAAAATGGCCCCTTCGTATGCTAACAGTTTCATGGGAAAACTTGAGGGTCAGCTCTTAGCAGCGGTTGAGCGTACACCATACCAGTGGGTACGCTTTATCGATGATATAGAAATGAAGTGGCAGTATGGAAGAGAAAGTCTTGATGACTTCATATCAAAGGCAAACAACTTCCATCCTTCAATAGAATTCACGGCAGAAATTTCCAACTCAAACCATGTTTTCCTGGACACATCAACCAGACTGATGGAAAACAAATTACACACAGACATCTACTCGAAACCAACCGACAAACACCAGTATCTTCTCCCAACCAGCTGTCATCCTAAACACTCCATTAGGAACATTCCATATAGCCAGGCTCTGAGGATACGCAGAATTTGCTCCGACGATGAAATATTCCTAAAAAGGTCTGAAGAGCTGGCTAAACATTTACTTTACCGAGGCTACGAAAAAGACCTGAGTGCGGAGGCAATCCAAAGGGCCAAACAAACAAACCGTGATGATCTACTCAGATATGCACAGTAGATGCAATTTTGATATCAGTGCTGAGTGTTCCACATTTCTGAATTCCAGATGACATGCACAAAAGGGGAGTTCTAAAACATATTATATGGAGACCAATCGTCATTGCAATATTCATATATAAGCAATTGAGCTTCTCCCTCTGTGTGAGCTTTGCTTCTTTGAGCTTCACTGGTAGATGCGTGTAAAATATACACGTATATTCAAATAATATATGAAGATAGGAGGACTACTATTCTGTCTAGAGGAACGTCAATTCCTGTGAGAAGCATTACATGTTCGCTGTGTCCTAACCGTTTCACGTACAAGCTCGAAAAGGACTAAGCTTTTAAATTGCTGTATGCGTCGAACACAATGTGATAATGTATGGTTAGACCGACGGAGTCGCTGGTCTATTTGTAATTGTAGACAAAACCGAAAAGGAAAAAATCCAACACCAGCTAACTTTTAGGTGAATTTTGTTTCGTTTCAGACATAAACGAATGCAAATTTTCACCATGAGGCAATAATGCTACATGCGTAAACATCATTGGTTCATACATGTGCACCTGTGCAACCCGTTGGATGGGTAGGAACTGTACAGAAGATAAATTGATTACTTCCGTTCAGTCCATAATGTAATGGTTCCGTTATTGTGATCTGTCAGGTAGTTTCTTTAGTGATTGTGAACAAACTCAGTGTCAGAATGTAAATGTTTTCTGACCGCATTGTCTTTACCTTATATATTTTGCTGGAAATTTAATTTAATATTTAACAGCGGTTATATGGCAACATATCTTTTTGAATTTTCGCCTAAATTGTTGTATATTAAGAGTGATACAAACGGGCAAATTTTAAAAGTTTTATTGAAACATTTGCAGTTTACAATGTGGTAATTTATGGGTATTATAAACGTAGTATGTTTTGTGTTCCCAAAATGTAACAATCCTTCGAAGTACGAACGTCTAACTGAAAATACGCAGAGATAAGAAAATGTAATGAAATAAATTTTAAAAACTAAGACTAAATTCATAAACATTCCGGGAATAAATATGCGTTGCTACCTAATGAAATAAATCCAGTAGGTGTTCGACGAGTCCACACTTAAATTTTAAGTCGGTCTATTATTAGAAAACATTCATGAACATCTTTCATGTTCATGCAGTCCCAATACTATCAACGTGTTAAATTTTATATCCTTGTAAGATGGTACTTTAGTCATTCATTTGATTTTCATTCAGCAAGAAGGTACATACAATACAATCTATTTAAACTGTATTATGGTTACGACTTGATATAAGGATCGGCATCTTTTATTGTGTTCTTGTTTGTGTTCCTGCGCTTCATGAGTTAGTATAGTCCACATTAGAAGTAAACACTATTCCTGGATGCGCAGGAAGAAAAGGAGGAAGGTTCCTATTTCTACCTGACATGCTTAGTTCAGAGGAATAGGTAACATTTAGCACCAATCAACCAGTAGACATAATGTGTACAATGACTATTTCAGCCCTGAACGATTGTGCTAGTTCACCATGTGGAAATAACGCAATATGCACGTTCATATGTGTGCAATTGCTTGAACGGTTGGATGGTTAGGAACTGCACGGAAGGTACCGCTATTGATTTTCTTATATTTATAAAGCCATGCATTCATGCACCTACAACGTTTTGAAATGAAGTTCTATCTTGAAAGAAACATATTATGAAATTCAACGACAATCCATTTTGCCTCTCCCTCTTTGTGACATTTCGTTCTAATAGTATATTTATTGGAACATATAACAATGCACAATTCAGAGATAATATATGAAAGTAAATTGATTAAATTTAAACGTAGGGAAAACAACAATGTTTGCAATCTTGTGCATCTTGTCATGCCCGTGTCTTATTTTTATGAGGTACAACTTAAAAAGAATTAAGGTTTGGAACATGCTTTATTCAAAGCATGTATGCAAATATGCTGCAATGTCGTTTCTCACTGAGTCAAGGATGTATATGTTAATAAGAGGAAAAGGCAGAAAAAGAAACCATTCAACATCTAATTAGGTGACTAAAACCTGTGTTTCGTTTCAGACGTAAATGAATACATTGTTTCACCATGTGGAAATAACGCTGCATGCGCAAACACCATTGGATCCTATATTTGTAACTGCACACGCGGATGGATGGGCAGGAACTGCACAGAAGGTAAACTTATTGATTAAATTTTATAATAATTTATCATTTAAAACTATGCTTTTTTGCTAGGAAAGAGCCCAGTATTCACACGTGACTAAAACCTTGCTCACTGCATCTTCTATACCCAGTATATTCAAGTGGAAAATATTAATAAGGCTTAGAACAAGATTATTTTGTCAAGATATATCTATTCGACTTTACCTAAAAAGCATGGAAGAGGAAGTGAGGTTCTAATGTAGTCTGTTTACAAATTTTCTTTGACAAATTTGTTATTCAAAATGTGAGAAGATTTTATGATTTAGAATGGTCATATTTCTATTTCTTATAAGGTTTAAAAAAAATCTACGCATTCTTCCGAAGAAAAAGACTAAATTGAAACATTTATGGAAAATTAATTGAAATGAAACCAAATTAAAATAACAGATCAAAATCTATCCGTTGTATGCCGGTATTTGCTTCACTGCATATATTAAGACATGCTGTACGTTTTCGACGAATCTAAAGGCTAGACAACAACCGAGCATTGATAAAGCAACGACGAAAATGGATGCTCAATATGAGTTGTTCATAATAAAACATGTCGATCATTGTCATTCGGGTCGAATTTGTACACGGTTAACTTATGAAAGTAATCATAAATTTGGATTTGCAATTTTTCTCATTTACCAAATTGACGTTTCACACACAATATGTTCAAATTACATTGAGAAAAAGACCAAATATAGACATAGGTGACATTTATTTTCTAACTTCTTCGTTCCTGTCTGTCTGAATTTGGTAAAGAAATTAAATTAATTTAAAGATCAATATGTAACAGTTTTATGTCGGTTTTTGCTTTACTGCATAAATTAAGACATGCTGTACGTTTTCGACGAATCTAAAGGCTAGACAACAACAGAGCAATGATAAAGCATCGACGAACATGGATGCTCAATATGAGTTGTTCATAATAAAACATGTCGATCATTGTCATTCGGGTCGAATTTGTACACGGTTAACTTATGAAAGTAATCCTAAATTTGGATTTCTAATTTTACTCATTTACCAAATTGACGTTTCACACACAATATGTTCAAATTACATTGAGAAAAAGACCAAATATAGACATAGGTGACATTTATTTTCTAACTGTTTTGATCCTGTATGTCTGAATTTGGTATAGTCTCGAAATTGCGCTGAAATTCTATTTTGGGAAACATTCTAGCAGTAGAAAGTCTATTCCAAAACATCTGCATCTCGTAATAATAGTGGAGAGAAAGAGAGCATACATGGCTGTCATAATCGAATACAGTTAATGCAAACAATCAACATTTTAGCCTGGCATGCATGAGCTAGTTCACGAGATAGAAAAAAAGCAAACAACGCAAGCACTAACGGTTCCTAGGTGTGCATGTCGTCGAACTGTTTAAATGGCTAGTATATGCAATTTTGATATCACTGCTGAGTTTTCCTCATTTCTGAATTACAGATGACATGCACAAAAGGGGATTTTTAAAAGATAATATATGGAGACCAATCGTCATTGCAATATTCATATATAAGCAAATGAGCTTCTTCCTCAGTGTGAGCTTTGCTTCTATGAGCTTCTCCGGTAGACATGTGTAAAATATACACGTATATTCAAAAAAAATATGAAGATAGGAGGACTACCATTCTTTCTACAGATATGTCAATTCCTGTGAACAGCATTACATGCTCGTGCCTGTCTCCTAAATATTTCACGTACAAGCTCGAAACGGACTAAGCTTTTAAATTGCTGTATGCGTCGAACACAATGTGATAATGTATGGTTAGACCGACGGAGTCTCATGTCTAGGTGTAATAGTAGACAAAACCGAAAAGGAAAACGTCCAACACCAGCTAACTTTTAGGTGACGTGTTTCGTTTCAGACATAAACGAATGCAAATTTTCACCATGTGGCAATAATGCTACATGCGTAAACATCATTGGTTCATACATGTGCAACTGTACAAGCCGTTGGATGGGTAGGAACTGTACAGAAGGTAAATTGATTACTTCCGTTCTGTCCATAATGTAATGGTTGCGTTATTGTGATCTGTCAAGTAATTTGTTTAGTGGTTGAGAACAAGCTCAGTTTCAGAATGTAAATGTTTTCTGACCGCATTGTCTTTACCTTATAGATTTTGCTGGAAATTTAAGTTAATATTTAACAGCGGTTATATGGCAAAATATCTTTTTGAATTTTTGCTTAAATTGTTGTATATTAAGAGTGAAACAAACGGGCAAATTTTAAAAGTTATATTGAAACATTTGCAGTTTACAATGTGGTAAGATATGGGCATTCTAAACGTAGCGTGTTTTGTGTTTCCAAAATGTAATAATCCTTCGAAGTACGAACGTCTAACTGAAAATACGCAGAGATAAGAAAATGTAATGAAATAAATTTTAAAAACTAAGACTAAATTCATAAACATTCCCTGAAGAAATATGCTTTGCTACCTATTGAAATAAATCCAGTAGGTGTTCGACGAGTCCACACTTAAATTTTAAGTCGGTCTGTTATTAGAAAAAATTCATGAATATCTTTCATGTTCATGCAGTCCCAATACTATCAACGTGTTAAATTTTATATCCTTGTAAAATGGTACTTTAGTCATTCATTTGATTTTCATTCAGCAAGATGGTGCCTACAATACAATCTCTTTAAAGTGTATTATGGTTACGACTTGATATACGGATCGGCATCTTTTATTGTGTTCTTGTTTGTGTTCCTGCGCTTCATGAGTTAATATAGTCCACATTTAGAAGTAAACATTATTCCTGGATGCGCAGGACGAAAAGGAGGAAGGTTCCTAACAATTTCTACCTGACATGCTTAGTGTTCAGAGGAAAAGTAACATTTGGCACCAATCACCCAGTACACATAATGTGTACAATGATTATTTCAGCCCTGAACGTATGTGCTAGTTTTCCATGTGGAAATAACGCAATATGCACGATCACCAACGGTTCATATGTATGCAATTTCTTGAGCGGTTGGATGGGTAGGAACTGCACGAAAGGTACCGCTATTGATTTTCTTATATTTATAAAGCCATGCTTTCATGCACCTACAACGTTTTTAAATGAAGTTCTATCTTGAAAGAAACACATTGTGAAATTCAACGACAATCCATTTTACCTCTCCCTTTTTGTGACATTTCGTTCTAAGAATATAACATGCACTCATTCAGAGATAATATATAAGAGTAAATTGATTAAATTTAAACGTAGGTTAAACAACAATGTTTGCAATCTTGTGCATCTTGTCATGCCTCTGTCCCATTTTATGAGGTACAACTTAAAAAGAATTAAGGTCTGGAACATGCTTTATTCAAAGTGTACACAACTATGCTGTAATGTCGATTCCGACTGAGTCAAATATGTATATGTTAATAAGAGGAAAAGGCAGAAAAAGAAACCACTCAACATCTAATTAGGTCACTATAATCTGTGTTTCGTTTCAGACGTTTCAGACCATGTGGAAATAACGCTACATGCGCAAACACCATTGGATCCTATATTTGTAACTACACAAGCGGATGGATGGGCGGGAACTGCACAGAAGGTAAACTTATTGATTCCATTTTATAATAATATATCATTTGAAACATTGATTTATTGCTAGGAAAGAGCCCAGTATTCACGCGTAACTATAATCTTGCTCACTGCATCTTCTATGCGTAGTATATTCAAGTGGAAAATATTATTAAGGCTTAGAACAAGATTATTTGTCAAGATATATCTATTCGACTTTTCCTAAAAAGCATGGAAGAGGAAGTGGGGTGCTAATGTAGTCTGTTTACAAATTTTCTTTGACAAATTTGCCATTCAAAATGTAAGAAGATTTTATGATTTAGAATGGTCATATTTATATTTCTTATAAGGCTTATAAAATCTACGCATTCTTCTGAAGAAAAAACTAATCCTAAACAATTGTGGAAAATTAATTGAAATAAAATTAAATTAAATTAAATATCAATATGTAACAGTTTTATGTCGGTATTTGCTTCACTGCATATACTAACACATGCTGTACGTTTTCGACGAATGTAAAGGCTAGACAACAACAGAGCAATGATAAAGCATCGACGAACATGGATGCTCAATATGAGTTGTTCATATTAAAACATGTCGATCATTGTCATTCGGGTCGAATTTGTACACGGTTAACTTATGAAAGTAATCCTAAATTTGGATTTCTAATTTTACTCATTTACCAAATTGATTTTTCACACACAATATGTTCAAATTACATTGAGAAAAACACCAAATATAGAAATAGGTGACATTTATTTTCTAATTGTTTTGATCCTGTCTGTCTGAATTTGGTATAGTCTCGAAATTGCGCTGAAATTCTATTATGGGAAACATTCTAGCAGTAGAAAGTCTATTCCAAAACATCTGCTTCTCGTATTAATAGTGGAGAGGAAGAGAGCATAGATGGCTGTCATAATCGAGTAGAGTTAATGCAAACAATCAACATTTTAGCCTGGCATGCATGCGCTAGTTCACGAGATAGAAATAAAGCAAACAACGCAAGCACTAACGGTTCCTAGGTGTGCATGTCGTCGAACTGTTTAAATGGGTAGTAGATGCAATTTTGATATCACTGCTGAGTGTTCCACATTTCTGAATTCCAGATGACATGCACAAAAGGGGAGTTTCAAAAGAAAATATATGGAGACCAATCGTCATTGCAATATTCATATATAAGCAATTGAGCTTCTCCCTCTGTGTGAGCTTTGCTTCTTTGAGCTTCTCCGGTAGATATGCGTAAAATGTAAACGTATATTCAAATAATATATGACGATAGGAGGACTACTATTCTTTCTACAGATATGTCAATTCCTGTGAGCTGCATTACATGCTCGTGCTTGTTACCTAAATGTTTCACGTACAAGCTCGAAACGGACTAAGCTTTTAAATTGCTGTATGCGTCGAACACAATGTGATAATGTATGGTTAGACCGACGGAGTCTCATGTCTAGGTGTAATAGTAGACAAAACCGAAAAGGAAAACGTCCAACACCAGCTAACTTTTAGGTGACGTGTTTCGTTTCAGACATAAACGAATGCAAATTTTCACCATGTGGCAATAATGCTACATGCGTAAACATCATTGGTTCATACATGTGCAACTGTACAAGCCGTTGGTTGGGTAGGAACTGTACAGAAGGTAAATTGATTACTTCCGTTCTGTCCATAATATAATGGTTGCGTTATTGTGATCTGTCAAGTAATTTGTTTAGTGGTTGAGAACAAGCTCAGTTTCAGAATGTAAATGTTTTCTGACCGCATTGTCTTTACCTTATATATTTTGCTGTAAATTTTAGTTAATATTTAACAGCGGTTATATGGCAAAATATCTTTTTGAATTTTTGCTTAAATTGTTGTATATTAAGAGTGAAACAAACTGGCAAATTTTAAAAGTTATATTGAAACATTTGCAGTTTACAATGTGGTAAGATATGGGCATTCTAAACGTAGCGTGTTTTGTGTTTCCATAATGTAATAATCCTTCGAAGTACGAATGTCTAACTGAAAATACGCAGAGATAAGAAAATGTAATGAAATAAATTTTAAAAACTAAGACTAAATTCATAAACATTCCCTGAAGAAATATGCTTTGCTACCTATTGAAATAAATCCAGTAGGTGTTCGACGAGTCCACACTTAAATTTTAAGTCGGTCTGTTATTAGAAAACATTCATGAATATCTTTCATGTTCATGCAGTCCCAATACTATCAACGTGTTAAATTTTATATCCTTGTAAAATGGTACTTTAGTCATTCATTTGATTTTCATTCAGCAAGAAGGTGCATACAATACAATCTATTTAAACTGTATTATGGTTACGACTTGATATAAGGATCGGCATCTTTTATTGTGTTCTTGTGTTGTTCCTGCGCTTCATGAGTTAATATAGTCCACATTTAGAAGTAAACATTATTCCTGGATGCGCAGGACGAAAAGGAGGAAGGTTCCTAACAATTTCTACCTGACATGCTTAGTGTTCAGAGGAAAAGTAACATTTGGCACCAATCACCCAGTACACATAATGTGTACAATGATTATTTCAGCCCTGAACGTATGTGCTAGTTTTCCATGTGGAAATAACGCAATATGCACGATCACCAACGGTTCATATGTATGCAATTTCTTGAGCGGTTGGATGGGTAGGAACTGCACGAAAGGTACCGCTATTGATTTTCTTATATTTATAAAGCCATGCTTTCATGCACCTACAACGTTTTTAAATGAAGTTCTATCTTGAAAGAAACACATTGTGAAATTCAACGACAATCCATTTTACCTCTCCCTTTTATGTGACATTTCGTTCTAAGAGTATAACATGCACTCATTCAGAGATAATATATAAGAGTAAATTGATTAAATTTAAACGTAGGTTAAACAACAATGTTTGCAATCTTGTGCATCTTGTCATGCCTCTGTCCCATTTTATGAGGTACAACTTAAAAAGAATTAAGGTTTGGAACATGCTTTATTCAAAGTGTACACAACTATGCTGTAATGTCGATTCCGACTGAGTCAAATATGTATATGTTAATAAGAGGAAAAGGCAGAAAAAGAAACCACTCAACATCTAATTAGGTCACTATAATCTGTGTTTCGTTTCAGACGTTTCAGACCATGTGGAAATAACGCTACATGCGCAAACACCATTGGATCCTATATTTGTAACTGCACAAGCGGATGGATGGGCAGGAACTGCACAGAAGGTAAACTTATTGATTCCATTTTATAATAATATATCATTTAAAACATTGATTTATTGCTAGGAAAGATCCCAGTATTCACGCGTAACTATAATCTTGCTCACTGCATCTTCTATGCGTAGTATATTCAAGTGGAAAATATTATTAAGGCTTAGAACAAGATTATTTGTCAAGATATATCTATTCGACTTTTCCTAAAAAGCATGGAAGAGGACGTGGGGTGCTAATGTAGTCTGTTTAAAAATTTTCTTTGACAAATTTGCCATTCAAAATGTAAGAAGATTTTATGATTTAGAATGGTCATATTTATATTTCTTATAAGGCTTATAAAATCTACGCATTCTTCTGAAGAAAAAACTAATCCTAAACAATTGTGGAAAATTCATTGAAATAAAATTAAATTAAATTAAAGATCAATATGTAACAGTTTTATGTCGGTATTTGCTTCACTGCATATATTAAGACATGCTGGACGTTTTCGACGAATCTAAAGGCTAGACAGCAACAGAGCAATGATAAAGCGTTGACGAACATGGATATTCAATATGAGTTGTTCATAATAAAACATGTCGATCATTGTCATTCGGGTCGAATTTGTACACGGTTAACTTATGAAAGTAATCCTAAATTTGGATTTCTAATTTTACTCATTTACCAAATTGATTTTTCACACACAATATGTTCAAATTACATTGAGAAAAACACCAAATATAGACTTAGGTGACATTTATTTTCTAACTGTTTTGATCCTGTCTGTCTGAATTTGGTATAGTCTCGAAATTGCGCTGAAATTCTATTATGGGAAACATTCTAGCAGTAGAAAGCCTATTCCAAAACATCTGCATCTCGTACTAATAGTGGAGAGGAAGAGAGCATAGATGGCTGTCATAATCGAGTAGAGTTAATGCAAACAATCAACATTTTAGCCTGGCATGCATGCGCTAGTTCACGAGATAGAAATAAAGCAAACAACGCAAGCACTAACGGTTCCTAGGTGTGCATGTCGTCGAACTGTTTAAATGGGTAGTAGATGCAATTTTGATATCACTGCTGAGTGTTCCACATTTCTGAATTACAGATGACATGCACAAAAAGGAGTTTTAAAAGAAAATATATGGAGACCAATCGTCATTGCAATATTCATATATAAGCAATTGAGCTTCTCCCTCTGTGTGAGCTTTGCTTCTTTGAGCTTCTCCGGTAGATACGTGTAAAATATACACGTATATTAAAATAATATATGAAGATAGGAGGACTACTATTCTGTCTAGAGAAACGTCAATTCCTATGAGCTGCATTACATGCTCGTGCCTGTGTCCTAACCGTTTCACATACACGCTCGAAATGGACTAAGCTTTTAAATTGCTGTATGCGTCGAACACAATGTGATAATGTATGGTTAGACCGACGAAGTCTCTTGTCTATTTGTAATAGTAGACAAAACCGAAAAGGAAAACATCCAACACCAGCTAACTTTTTGGTGACTTTTGTTTCGTTTCAGACATAAACGAATGCAAATTTTCACCATGTGGCAATAAAACTACATGCGTAAACATCATTGGTTCATACATGTGCAACTGTACAAGCCGTTGGTTGGGTAGGAACTGTACAGAAGGTAAATTGATTACTTCTGTTCTGTCCATAATGTAATGGTTGCGTTATTGTGATCTGTCAAGTAATATGTTTAGTGGTTGAGATCAAGCTCAGTTTCAGAATGTAAATGTTTTCTGACCGCATTGTCTTTACCTTATATATTGTGCTGGAAATTTAAGTTAATATTTAACAGCGGTTATATGGAAAAATAACTTTTTGAATTTTTGCTTAAATTGTTGTATATTAAGAGTGAAACAAACTGGCAAATTTTTAAGGTTATATTGAAACATTTGCAGTTTACAATGTGGTAAGATATGGGCATTCTAAACGTAGTATGTTTTGTGTTCCCAAAATGTAACAATCCTTCGAACTACGAACGTCTAACTGAAAATACGCAGAGATAAGAAAATGTAATGAAATAAATTTTAAAAACTAAGACTAAATTCATAAACATTCCCTGAAGAAATATGCTTTGCTAACTGTTGAAATAAATCCAGTAGGTGTTCGACGAGTCCACACTTAAATTTAAGTCGGTCTGTTATTAGAAAACATTCATGAACATCTTTCATGTTCATGCAGTCACAATACTATCAACGTGTTTGAGTTAAATTTTATATCCTTGTAAGATGGTATTTTAGTCATTCAATTGATTTTCATTCAGCAAGATGGTGCCTACAATACAATCTCTTTAAAGTGTATTATGGTTACGACTTGATATAAGGATCGGCATCGTTTATTGTGTTCTTGTGTTGTTCCTGCGCTTCATGAGTTAGTATAGTCCACATTTAGAAGTAAACACTATTCCTGGATGCGCAGGAAGAAAAGGAGGAAGGTTCCTAACTATTTCTACCTGACATGCTTAGTTCAGAGGAATAGGTAACATTTAGCACCAATCACCCAGGAGACATAATGTGTACAATGACTATTTCAGCCCTGAACGTATGTGCTAGTTTTCCATGTGGAAATAACGCAATATGCACGATCACCAACGGTTCATATGTGTGCAATTGCTTGAACGGTTGGATGGGTAGGAACTGCACGAAAGGTACCGCTATTGATTTTCTTATATTTATAAAGCCATGCTTTCATGCACCTACAACGTTTTGAAATGAAGTTCTATCTTGAAAGAAACACATTATGAAATTCAACGACAATCCATTTTGCCTCTCCCTTTTTGTGACATTTCGTTTTAAGAGTATATTTGTAGGAACGTACAACATGCACTCATTCAGAGATAATATATGAGAGTAAATTGATTAAATTTAAACGTAGGGAAAACAACAATGTTTGCAATCTTGTGCATCTTGTCATGCCTTTGTCCTATTTTTATGAGGTACAACTTAAAAAGAATTAAGGTTTGGTACATGCTTTATTCAAAGTGTACACAACTATGCTGTAATGTCGGTTCCGACTGAGTCAAAGATGTATATGTTAATAAGAGGAAAAGGCAGAAAAAGAAACCACTCAACATCTAGTTAGGTGACTATAACCTGTGTCTCGTTTCAGACGTAAATGAATGCATCGTTTCACCATGTGGAAATAACGCTACATGCGCAAACACCATTGGATCCTATATTTGTAACTGCACACGCGGATGGATGGGCAGGAACTGCACAGAAGGTAAATTTATTGATTCCATTTTATAATAATTTATCATTTAAAACGTTGCTTTATTGCTAGGAAAGAGCCCAGTATTCACGCGTGACTAAAATCTTGCTCACTGCATCTTCTATACCTAGTATATTCAAGTGGAAAATATTATTAAGGCTTAGAACAAGATTATTTGTCAAGATATATCTATTCGAATTTTCCTCAAAAGCATGGAAGAGGAAGTGAGGTGTTAATGTAGTCTGTTTACAAATTTTCTTTGACAAATTTGCCATTCAAAATGTGAGATTTTATGATTTCGAATGGTCATATTTCTATTTCTTATAAGGTTTAAAAAATTACGCATTCTTCTGGAGAAGAAACCTAATTTGAAACAATTATGGAAAATTCATTGAAATGAAACCAAATTAAAATAAAAGATCAATATCTAACAGTTTTATGTCGGTATTTGCTTCACTGCATATATTAAGACATGCTGTACGTTTTCGACGAATCTAAAGGCTAGACAGCAACAGAGCAATGATAAAGCATCGACGAACATGGATGCTCAATATGAGTTGTTCATAATAAAACATGTCGATCATTGTCATTCGGGTCGAATTTGTACACGGTTAACTTATGAAAGTAATCCTAACTTTGGATTTCCAATTTTACTCATTTACCAAATTGACGTTTCACACACAATATGTTCAAATTACATTGAGAAAAAGACCAAATATAGACATAGGTGACATTTATTTTCTAACTGTTTTGATCCTGTCTGTCTGAATTTGGTATAGTCGAAATTGCGCTTAAATTCTATTATGGGAAACATTCTAGCAGTAGAAAGTCTATTGCAAAACATCTGCATCTGGAGAGGAAGAGAGCATACATGGCTGTCATAATCGAGTAGAGTTAATGCAAACAATCAACATTTTAGCTCGGCATGCATGCGCTAGTTCACGAGATAGAAATAAAGCAAACAACGCAAGCACTAACGGTTCCTAGGTGTGCATGTCTTCGAACTGTTTAAATGGGTAGTAGATGCAATTTTGATATCACTGCTGAGTGTTCCACATTTCTGAATTCCAGATGACATGCACAAAAGGGGATTTTTAAAAGATAATATATGGAGATCAATCGTCATTGCAATATTCATATATAAGCAATTGAGCTTCTCGCTCTGTGTGAGCTTTGCTTCTTTGAGCTTCTCCGGTAGATATGCGTAAAATATAAACGTATATTCAAATAATATATGAAGATAGGAGGACTACTATTCTTTCTACAGATATGTCAATTCCTGTGAGCTGCATTACATGCTCGTGCCTGTCACCTAAATGTTTCACGTACAAGCTCGAAATGGACTAAGCTTTTAAATTGCTGTATGCGTCGAACACAATGTGATAATGTATGGTTAGACCGACGGAGTCTCTGGTCTATGTGTAATAGTAGACAAAACCGAAAAGGAAAACATCCAACACCAGCTAAATTTTAGGTGACTTTTCTTTCGTTTCAGCCATAAACGAATGCAAATTTTCACCATCAGGCAATAATGCTACATGCGTAAGCATCATTGGTTCATACATGTGCAGCTGTACAAGCCGTTGGATGGGTAGGAACTGTACAGAAGGTAAATTGATTACTTCCGTTCTGTCCATAATGTAATGGTTGCGTTATTCTGATCTGTCAGGTAATTTGTTTAGTGGTTGAGAACAAGCTCAGTGTCAGAATGTAAATGTTTTCTGACCGCATTGTCTTTGCCTTATCTATTTTGCTGGAAATTTAATTTAATATTTAACAGCGGGTATATGGCAACATATCTTTTTGAATTTTCGCTTAAATTGTTGTATATTAAGAGTGATACAAACGAGCAAATTTTAAAAGTTATATTGAAACATTTGCAGTTTACAATTTGGTAAGATATGGGCATTCTAAACGTAGCATGTTTTGTGTTCCCAAAATGTAACAATCCTTCGAAGTACGAACGTCTAACTGAAAATACGCAGAGATAAGAAAATGTAATGAAATAAATTTTAAAAACTAAGACTAAATTCATAAACATTCCCTGAAGAAATATGCTTTGCTACCGATTGAAATAAATCCAGTAGGTGTTCGACGAGTCCACACTTAAATTTTAAGTCGGTCTGTTATTAGAAAACATTCATGAACATCTTTCATGTTCATGCAGTCCCAATACTATCAACGTGTTAAATTTTATATCCTTGTAAGATGGTACTTTAGTCATTCATTTTATTTTCATTCAGCAAGAAGGTGCATACAATACAATCTATTTAAACTGTATTATGGTTACGACTTGATATAAGGATCGGCATCTTTTATTGTGTTCTTGTGTTGTTCCTGCGCTTCATGAGTTAGTATAGTCCACATTTAGAAGTAAACACTATTCCTGGATGCGCAGGAAGAAAAGGAGGAAGGTTCCTAACTATTTCTACCTGACATGCTTAGTTCAGAGGAATAGGTAACATTTAGCACCAATCACCCAGGAGACATAATGTGTACAATGACTATTTCAGCCCTGAACGTATGTGCTAGTTTTCCATGTGGAAATAACGCAATATGCACGATCACCAACGGTTCATATGTGTGCAATTGCTTGAACGGTTGGATGGGTAGGAACTGCACGAAAGGTACCGCTATTGATTTTCTTATATTTATAAAGCCATGCTTTCATGCACCTACAACGTTTTGAAATGAAGTTCTATCTTGAAAGAAACACATTATGAAATTCAACGACAATCCATTTTGCCTCTCCCTTTTTGTGACATTTCGTTTTAAGAGTATATTTGTAGGAACGTACAACATGCACTCATTCAGAGATAATATATGAGAGTAAATTGATTAAATTAAATGTAGGGAAAACAACAATGTTTGCAATCTTGTGCATCTTGTCATGCCTTTGTCCTATTTTTATGAGGTACAACTTAAAAAGAATTAAGGTTTGGTACATGCTTTATTCAAAGTGTACACAACTATGCTGTAATGTCGGTTCCGACTGAGTCAAAGATGTATATGTTAATAAGAGGAAAAGGCAGAAAAAGAAACCACTCAACATCTAATTAGGTGACTATAACCTGTGTCTCGTTTCAGACGTAAATGAATGCATCGTTTCACCATGTGGAAATAACGCTACATGCGCAAACACCATTGGATCCTATATTTGTAACTGCACACGCGGATGGATGGGCAGGAACTGCACAGAAGGTAAATTTATTGATTCCATTTTATAATAATTTATCATTTAAAACGTTGCTTTATTGCTAGGAAAGAGCCCAGTATTCACGCGTGACTAAAATCTTGCTCACTGCATCTTCTATACCTAGTATATTCAAGTGGAAAATATTATTAAGGCTTAGAACAAGATTATTTGTCAAGATATATCTATTCGAATTTTCCTCAAAAGCATGGAAGAGGAAGTGAGGTGTTAATGTAGTCTGTTTACAAATTTTCTTTGACAAATTTGCCATTCAAAATGTGAGATTTTATGATTTCGAATGGTCATATTTCTATTTCTTATAAGGTTTAAAAAATTACGCATTCTTCTGGAGAAGAAACCTAATTTGAAACAATTATGGAAAATTCATTGAAATGAAACCAAATTAAAATAAAAGATCAATATCTAACAGTTTTATGTCGGTATTTGCTTCACTGCATATATTAAGACATGCTGTACGTTTTCGACGAATCTAAAGGCTAGACAGCAACAGAGCAATGATAAAGCATCGACGAACATGGATGCTCAATATGAGTTGTTCATAATAAAACATGTCGATCATTGTCATTCGGGTCGAATTTGTACACGGTTAACTTATGAAAGTAATCCTAACTTTGGATTTCCAATTTTACTCATTTACCAAATTGACGTTTCACACACAATATGTTCAAATTACATTGAGAAAAAGACCAAATATAGACATAGGTGACATTTATTTTCTAACTGTTTTGATCCTGTCTGTCTGAATTTGGTATAGTCGAAATTGCGCTTAAATTCTATTATGGGAAACATTCTAGCAGTAGAAAGTCTATTGCAAAACATCTGCATCTGGAGAGGAAGAGAGCATACATGGCTGTCATAATCGAGTAGAGTTAATGCAAACAATCAACATTTTAGCTCGGCATGCATGCGCTAGTTCACGAGATAGAAATAAAGCAAACAACGCAAGCACTAACGGTTCCTAGGTGTGCATGTCTTCGAACTGTTTAAATGGGTAGTAGATGCAATTTTGATATCACTGCTGAGTGTTCCACATTTCTGAATTCCAGATGACATGCACAAAAGGGGATTTTTAAAAGATAATATATGGAGATCAATCGTCATTGCAATATTCATATATAAGCAATTGAGCTTCTCGCTCTGTGTGAGCTTTGCTTCTTTGAGCTTCTCCGGTAGATATGCGTAAAATATAAACGTATATTCAAATAATATATGAAGATAGGAGGACTACTATTCTTTCTACAGATATGTCAATTCCTGTGAGCTGCATTACATGCTCGTGCCTGTCACCTAAATGTTTCACGTACAAGCTCGAAATGGACTAAGCTTTTAAATTGCTGTATGCGTCGAACACAATGTGATAATGTATGGTTAGACCGACGGAGTCTCTGGTCTATGTGTAATAGTAGACAAAACCGAAAAGGAAAACATCCAACACCAGCTAAATTTTAGGTGACTTTTCTTTCGTTTCAGCCATAAACGAATGCAAATTTTCACCATCAGGCAATAATGCTACATGCGTAAGCATCATTGGTTCATACATGTGCAGCTGTACAAGCCGTTGGATGGGTAGGAACTGTACAGAAGGTAAATTGATTACTTCCGTTCTGTCCATAATGTAATGGTTGCGTTATTCTGATCTGTCAGGTAATTTGTTTAGTGGTTGAGAACAAGCTCAGTGTCAGAATGTAAATGTTTTCTGACCGCATTGTCTTTGCCTTATCTATTTTGCTGGAAATTTAATTTAATATTTAACAGCGGGTATATGGCAACATATCTTTTTGAATTTTCGCTTAAATTGTTGTATATTAAGAGTGATACAAACGAGCAAATTTTAAAAGTTATATTGAAACATTTGCAGTTTACAATTTGGTAAGATATGGGCATTCTAAACGTAGCATGTTTTGTGTTCCCAAAATGTAACAATCCTTCGAAGTACGAACGTCTAACTGAAAATACGCAGAGATAAGAAAATGTAATGAAATAAATTTTAAAAACTAAGACTAAATTCATAAACATTCCCTGAAGAAATATGCTTTGCTACCGATTGAAATAAATCCAGTAGGTGTTCGACGAGTCCACACTTAAATTTTAAGTCGGTCTGTTATTAGAAAACATTCATGAACATCTTTCATGTTCATGCAGTCCCAATACTATCAACGTGTTAAATTTTATATCCTTGTAAGATGGTACTTTAGTCATTCATTTTATTTTCATTCAGCAAGAAGGTGCATACAATACAATCTATTTAAACTGTATTATGGTTACGACTTGATATAAGGATCGGCATCTTTTATTGTGTTCTTGTGTTCTTCCTGCGCTTCATGAGTTAGTATAGTCCACATTTAGAAGTAAACACTATTCCTGGATGCGCAGGAAGAAAAGGAGGAAGGTTCCTAACTATTTCTACCTGACATGCTTAGTTCAGAGGAATAGGTAACATTTAGCACCAATCACCCAGGAGACATAATGTGTACAATGACTATTTCAGCCCTGAACGTATGTGCTAGTTTTCCATGTGGAAATAACGCAATATGCACGATCACCAACGGTTCATATGTGTGCAATTGCTTGAACGGTTGGATGGGTAGGAACTGCACGAAAGGTACCGCTATTGATTTTCTTATATTTATAAAGCCATGCTTTCATGCACCTACAACGTTTTGAAATGAAGTTCTATCTTGAAAGAAACACATTATGAAATTCAACGACAATCCATTTTGCCTCTCCCTTTTTGTGACATTTCGTTTTAAGAGTATATTTGTAGGAACGTACAACATGCACTCATTCAGAGATAATATATGAGAGTAAATTGATTAAATTTAAACGTAGGGAAAACAACAATGTTTGCAATCTTGTGCATCTTGTCATGCCTTTGTCCTATTTTTATGAGGTACAACTTAAAAAGAATTAAGGTTTGGTACATGCTTTATTCAAAGTGTACACAACTATGCTGTAATGTCGGTTCCGACTGAGTCAAAGATGTATATGTTAATAAGAGGAAAAGGCAGAAAAAGAAACCACTCAACATCTAATTAGGTGACTATAACCTGTGTCTCGTTTCAGACGTAAATGAATGCATCGTTTCACCATGTGGAAATAACGCTACATGCGCAAACACCATTGGATCCTATATTTGTAACTGCACACGCGGATGGATGGGCAGGAACTGCACAGAAGGTAAATTTATTGATTCCATTTTATAATAATTTATCATTTAAAACGTTGCTTTATTGCTAGGAAAGAGCCCAGTATTCACGCGTGACTAAAATCTTGCTCACTGCATCTTCTATACCTAGTATATTCAAGTGGAAAATATTATTAAGGCTTAGAACAAGATTATTTGTCAAGATATATCTATTCGAATTTTCCTCAAAAGCATGGAAGAGGAAGTGAGGTGTTAATGTAGTCTGTTTACAAATTTTCTTTGACAAATTTGCCATTCAAAATGTGAGATTTTATGATTTCGAATGGTCATATTTCTATTTCTTATAAGGTTTAAAAAATTACGCATTCTTCTGGAGAAGAAACCTAATTTGAAACAATTATGGAAAATTCATTGAAATGAAACCAAATTAAAATAAAAGATCAATATCTAACAGTTTTATGTCGGTATTTGCTTCACTGCATATATTAAGACATGCTGTACGTTTTCGACGAATCTAAAGGCTAGACAGCAACAGAGCAATGATAAAGCATCGACGAACATGGATGCTCAATATGAGTTGTTCATAATAAAACATGTCGATCATTGTCATTCGGGTCGAATTTGTACACGGTTAACTTATGAAAGTAATCCTAACTTTGGATTTCCAATTTTACTCATTTACCAAATTGACGTTTCACACACAATATGTTCAAATTACATTGAGAAAAAGACCAAATATAGACATAGGTGACATTTATTTTCTAACTGTTTTGATCCTGTCTGTCTGAATTTGGTATAGTCGAAATTGCGCTTAAATTCTATTATGGGAAACATTCTAGCAGTAGAAAGTCTATTGCAAAACATCTGCATCTGGAGAGGAAGAGAGCATACATGGCTGTCATAATCGAGTAGAGTTAATGCAAACAATCAACATTTTAGCTCGGCATGCATGCGCTAGTTCACGAGATAGAAATAAAGCAAACAACGCAAGCACTAACGGTTCCTAGGTGTGCATGTCTTCGAACTGTTTAAATGGGTAGTAGATGCAATTTTGATATCACTGCTGAGTGTTCCACATTTCTGAATTCCAGATGACATGCACAAAAGGGGATTTTTAAAAGATAATATATGGAGATCAATCGTCATTGCAATATTCATATATAAGCAATTGAGCTTCTCGCTCTGTGTGAGCTTTGCTTCTTTGAGCTTCTCCGGTAGATATGCGTAAAATATAAACGTATATTCAAATAATATATGAAGATAGGAGGACTACTATTCTTTCTACAGATATGTCAATTCCTGTGAGCTGCATTACATGCTCGTGCCTGTCACCTAAATGTTTCACGTACAAGCTCGAAATGGACTAAGCTTTTAAATTGCTGTATGCGTCGAACACAATGTGATAATGTATGGTTAGACCGACGGAGTCTCTGGTCTATGTGTAATAGTAGACAAAACCGAAAAGGAAAACATCCAACACCAGCTAAATTTTAGGTGACTTTTCTTTCGTTTCAGCCATAAACGAATGCAAATTTTCACCATCAGGCAATAATGCTACATGCGTAAGCATCATTGGTTCATACATGTGCAGCTGTACAAGCCGTTGGATGGGTAGGAACTGTACAGAAGGTAAATTGATTACTTCCGTTCTGTCCATAATGTAATGGTTGCGTTATTCTGATCTGTCAGGTAATTTGTTTAGTGGTTGAGAACAAGCTCAGTGTCAGAATGTAAATGTTTTCTGACCGCATTGTCTTTGCCTTATCTATTTTGCTGGAAATTTAATTTAATATTTAACAGCGGGTATATGGCAACATATCTTTTTGAATTTTCGCTTAAATTGTTGTATATTAAGAGTGATACAAACGAGCAAATTTTAAAAGTTATATTGAAACATTTGCAGTTTACAATTTGGTAAGATATGGGCATTCTAAACGTAGCATGTTTTGTGTTCCCAAAATGTAACAATCCTTCGAAGTACGAACGTCTAACTGAAAATACGCAGAGATAAGAAAATGTAATGAAATAAATTTTAAAAACTAAGACTAAATTCATAAACATTCCCTGAAGAAATATGCTTTGCTACCGATTGAAATAAATCCAGTAGGTGTTCGACGAGTCCACACTTAAATTTTAAGTCGGTCTGTTATTAGAAAACATTCATGAACATCTTTCATGTTCATGCAGTCCCAATACTATCAACGTGTTAAATTTTATATCCTTGTAAGATGGTACTTTAGTCATTCATTTTATTTTCATTCAGCAAGAAGGTGCATACAATACAATCTATTTAAACTGTATTATGGTTACGACTTGATATAAGGATCGGCATCTTTTATTGTGTTCTTGTGTTGTTCCTGCGCTTCATGAGTTAGTATAGTCCACATTTAGAAGTAAACACTATTCCTGGATGCGCAGGAAGAAAAGGAGGAAGGTTCCTAACTATTTCTACCTGACATGCTTAGTTCAGAGGAATAGGTAACATTTAGCACCAATCACCCAGGAGACATAATGTGTACAATGACTATTTCAGCCCTGAACGTATGTGCTAGTTTTCCATGTGGAAATAACGCAATATGCACGATCACCAACGGTTCATATGTGTGCAATTGCTTGAACGGTTGGATGGGTAGGAACTGCACGAAAGGTACCGCTATTGATTTTCTTATATTTATAAAGCCATGCTTTCATGCACCTACAACGTTTTGAAATGAAGTTCTATCTTGAAAGAAACACATTATGAAATTCAACGACAATCCATTTTGCCTCTCCCTTTTTGTGACATTTCGTTTTAAGAGTATATTTGTAGGAACGTACAACATGCACTCATTCAGAGATAATATATGAGAGTAAATTGATTAAATTTAAACGTAGGGAAAACAACAATGTTTGCAATCTTGTGCATCTTGTCATGCCTTTGTCCTATTTTTATGAGGTACAACTTAAAAAGAATTAAGGTTTGGTACATGCTTTATTCAAAGTGTACACAACTATGCTGTAATGTCGGTTCCGACTGAGTCAAAGATGTATATGTTAATAAGAGGAAAAGGCAGAAAAAGAAACCACTCAACATCTAATTAGGTGACTATAACCTGTGTCTCGTTTCAGACGTAAATGAATGCATCGTTTCACCATGTGGAAATAACGCTACATGCGCAAACACCATTGGATCCTATATTTGTAACTGCACACGCGGATGGATGGGCAGGAACTGCACAGAAGGTAAATTTATTGATTCCATTTTATAATAATTTATCATTTAAAACGTTGCTTTATTGCTAGGAAAGAGCCCAGTATTCACGCGTGACTAAAATCTTGCTCACTGCATCTTCTATACCTAGTATATTCAAGTGGAAAATATTATTAAGGCTTAGAACAAGATTATTTGTCAAGATATATCTATTCGAATTTTCCTCAAAAGCATGGAAGAGGAAGTGAGGTGTTAATGTAGTCTGTTTACAAATTTTCTTTGACAAATTTGCCATTCAAAATGTGAGATTTTATGATTTCGAATGGTCATATTTCTATTTCTTATAAGGTTTAAAAAATTACGCATTCTTCTGGAGAAGAAACCTAATTTGAAACAATTATGGAAAATTCATTGAAATGAAACCAAATTAAAATAAAAGATCAATATCTAACAGTTTTATGTCGGTATTTGCTTCACTGCATATATTAAGACATGCTGTACGTTTTCGACGAATCTAAAGGCTAGACAGCAACAGAGCAATGATAAAGCATCGACGAACATGGATGCTCAATATGAGTTGTTCATAATAAAACATGTCGATCATTGTCATTCGGGTCGAATTTGTACACGGTTAACTTATGAAAGTAATCCTAACTTTGGATTTCCAATTTTACTCATTTACCAAATTGACGTTTCACACACAATATGTTCAAATTACATTGAGAAAAAGACCAAATATAGACATAGGTGACATTTATTTTCTAACTGTTTTGATCCTGTCTGTCTGAATTTGGTATAGTCGAAATTGCGCTTAAATTCTATTATGGGAAACATTCTAGCAGTAGAAAGTCTATTGCAAAACATCTGCATCTGGAGAGGAAGAGAGCATACATGGCTGTCATAATCGAGTAGAGTTAATGCAAACAATCAACATTTTAGCTCGGCATGCATGCGCTAGTTCACGAGATAGAAATAAAGCAAACAACGCAAGCACTAACGGTTCCTAGGTGTGCATGTCTTCGAACTGTTTAAATGGGTAGTAGATGCAATTTTGATATCACTGCTGAGTGTTCCACATTTCTGAATTCCAGATGACATGCACAAAAGGGGATTTTTAAAAGATAATATATGGAGATCAATCGTCATTGCAATATTCATATATAAGCAATTGAGCTTCTCGCTCTGTGTGAGCTTTGCTTCTTTGAGCTTCTCCGGTAGATATGCGTAAAATATAAACGTATATTCAAATAATATATGAAGATAGGAGGACTACTATTCTTTCTACAGATATGTCAATTCCTGTGAGCTGCATTACATGCTCGTGCCTGTCACCTAAATGTTTCACGTACAAGCTCGAAATGGACTAAGCTTTTAAATTGCTGTATGCGTCGAACACAATGTGATAATGTATGGTTAGACCGACGGAGTCTCTGGTCTATGTGTAATAGTAGACAAAACCGAAAAGGAAAACATCCAACACCAGCTAAATTTTAGGTGACTTTTCTTTCGTTTCAGCCATAAACGAATGCAAATTTTCACCATCAGGCAATAATGCTACATGCGTAAGCATCATTGGTTCATACATGTGCAGCTGTACAAGCCGTTGGATGGGTAGGAACTGTACAGAAGGTAAATTGATTACTTCCGTTCTGTCCATAATGTAATGGTTGCGTTATTCTGATCTGTCAGGTAATTTGTTTAGTGGTTGAGAACAAGCTCAGTGTCAGAATGTAAATGTTTTCTGACCGCATTGTCTTTGCCTTATCTATTTTGCTGGAAATTTAATTTAATATTTAACAGCGGGTATATGGCAACATATCTTTTTGAATTTTCGCTTAAATTGTTGTATATTAAGAGTGATACAAACGAGCAAATTTTAAAAGTTATATTGAAACATTTGCAGTTTACAATTTGGTAAGATATGGGCATTCTAAACGTAGCATGTTTTGTGTTCCCAAAATGTAACAATCCTTCGAAGTACGAACGTCTAACTGAAAATACGCAGAGATAAGAAAATGTAATGAAATAAATTTTAAAAACTAAGACTAAATTCATAAACATTCCCTGAAGAAATATGCTTTGCTACCGATTGAAATAAATCCAGTAGGTGTTCGACGAGTCCACACTTAAATTTTAAGTCGGTCTGTTATTAGAAAACATTCATGAACATCTTTCATGTTCATGCAGTCCCAATACTATCAACGTGTTAAATTTTATATCCTTGTAAGATGGTACTTTAGTCATTCATTTTATTTTCATTCAGCAAGAAGGTGCATACAATACAATCTATTTAAACTGTATTATGGTTACGACTTGATATAAGGATCGGCATCTTTTATTGTGTTCTTGTGTTGTTCCTGCGCTTCATGAGTTAGTATAGTCCACATTTAGAAGTAAACACTATTCCTGGATGCGCAGGAAGAAAAGGAGGAAGGTTCCTAACTATTTCTACCTGACATGCTTAGTTCAGAGGAATAGGTAACATTTAGCACCAATCACCCAGGAGACATAATGTGTACAATGACTATTTCAGCCCTGAACGTATGTGCTAGTTTTCCATGTGGAAATAACGCAATATGCACGATCACCAACGGTTCATATGTGTGCAATTGCTTGAACGGTTGGATGGGTAGGAACTGCACGAAAGGTACCGCTATTGATTTTCTTATATTTATAAAGCCATGCTTTCATGCACCTACAACGTTTTGAAATGAAGTTCTATCTTGAAAGAAACACATTATGAAATTCAACGACAATCCATTTTGCCTCTCCCTTTTTGTGACATTTCGTTTTAAGAGTATATTTGTAGGAACGTACAACATGCACTCATTCAGAGATAATATATGAGAGTAAATTGATTAAATTTAAACGTAGGGAAAACAACAATGTTTGCAATCTTGTGCATCTTGTCATGCCTTTGTCCTATTTTTATGAGGTACAACTTAAAAAGAATTAAGGTTTGGTACATGCTTTATTCAAAGTGTACACAACTATGCTGTAATGTCGGTTCCGACTGAGTCAAAGATGTATATGTTAATAAGAGGAAAAGGCAGAAAAAGAAACCACTCAACATCTAATTAGGTGACTATAACCTGTGTCTCGTTTCAGACGTAAATGAATGCATCGTTTCACCATGTGGAAATAACGCTACATGCGCAAACACCATTGGATCCTATATTTGTAACTGCACACGCGGATGGATGGGCAGGAACTGCACAGAAGGTAAATTTATTGATTCCATTTTATAATAATTTATCATTTAAAACGTTGCTTTATTGCTAGGAAAGAGCCCAGTATTCACGCGTGACTAAAATCTTGCTCACTGCATCTTCTATACCTAGTATATTCAAGTGGAAAATATTATTAAGGCTTAGAACAAGATTATTTGTCAAGATATATCTATTCGAATTTTCCTCAAAAGCATGGAAGAGGAAGTGAGGTGTTAATGTAGTCTGTTTACAAATTTTCTTTGACAAATTTGCCATTCAAAATGTGAGATTTTATGATTTCGAATGGTCATATTTCTATTTCTTATAAGGTTTAAAAAATTACGCATTCTTCTGGAGAAGAAACCTAATTTGAAACAATTATGGAAAATTCATTGAAATGAAACCAAATTAAAATAAAAGATCAATATCTAACAGTTTTATGTCGGTATTTGCTTCACTGCATATATTAAGACATGCTGTACGTTTTCGACGAATCTAAAGGCTAGACAGCAACAGAGCAATGATAAAGCATCGACGAACATGGATGCTCAATATGAGTTGTTCATAATAAAACATGTCGATCATTGTCATTCGGGTCGAATTTGTACACGGTTAACTTATGAAAGTAATCCTAACTTTGGATTTCCAATTTTACTCATTTACCAAATTGACGTTTCACACACAATATGTTCAAATTACATTGAGAAAAAGACCAAATATAGACATAGGTGACATTTATTTTCTAACTGTTTTGATCCTGTCTGTCTGAATTTGGTATAGTCGAAATTGCGCTTAAATTCTATTATGGGAAACATTCTAGCAGTAGAAAGTCTATTGCAAAACATCTGCATCTGGAGAGGAAGAGAGCATACATGGCTGTCATAATCGAGTAGAGTTAATGCAAACAATCAACATTTTAGCTCGGCATGCATGCGCTAGTTCACGAGATAGAAATAAAGCAAACAACGCAAGCACTAACGGTTCCTAGGTGTGCATGTCTTCGAACTGTTTAAATGGGTAGTAGATGCAATTTTGATATCACTGCTGAGTGTTCCACATTTCTGAATTCCAGATGACATGCACAAAAGGGGATTTTTAAAAGATAATATATGGAGATCAATCGTCATTGCAATATTCATATATAAGCAATTGAGCTTCTCGCTCTGTGTGAGCTTTGCTTCTTTGAGCTTCTCCGGTAGATATGCGTAAAATATAAACGTATATTCAAATAATATATGAAGATAGGAGGACTACTATTCTTTCTACAGATATGTCAATTCCTGTGAGCTGCATTACATGCTCGTGCCTGTCACCTAAATGTTTCACGTACAAGCTCGAAATGGACTAAGCTTTTAAATTGCTGTATGCGTCGAACACAATGTGATAATGTATGGTTAGACCGACGGAGTCTCTGGTCTATGTGTAATAGTAGACAAAACCGAAAAGGAAAACATCCAACACCAGCTAAATTTTAGGTGACTTTTCTTTCGTTTCAGCCATAAACGAATGCAAATTTTCACCATCAGGCAATAATGCTACATGCGTAAGCATCATTGGTTCATACATGTGCAGCTGTACAAGCCGTTGGATGGGTAGGAACTGTACAGAAGGTAAATTGATTACTTCCGTTCTGTCCATAATGTAATGGTTGCGTTATTCTGATCTGTCAGGTAATTTGTTTAGTGGTTGAGAACAAGCTCAGTGTCAGAATGTAAATGTTTTCTGACCGCATTGTCTTTGCCTTATCTATTTTGCTGGAAATTTAATTTAATATTTAACAGCGGGTATATGGCAACATATCTTTTTGAATTTTCGCTTAAATTGTTGTATATTAAGAGTGATACAAACGAGCAAATTTTAAAAGTTATATTGAAACATTTGCAGTTTACAATTTGGTAAGATATGGGCATTCTAAACGTAGCATGTTTTGTGTTCCCAAAATGTAACAATCCTTCGAAGTACGAACGTCTAACTGAAAATACGCAGAGATAAGAAAATGTAATGAAATAAATTTTAAAAACTAAGACTAAATTCATAAACATTCCCTGAAGAAATATGCTTTGCTACCGATTGAAATAAATTCAACGACAATCCATTTTGCCTCTCCCTTTTTGTGACATTTCGTTCTAAGGGTATATTTGTAGGAACGTATAATATGCACTCTTTCAGAGATAAAGATGAGAGTAAATTGATTAAATTTAAACGTAGGTAAAACAACAATGTTTGCAATCTTGTGCATCTTGTCATGCCCTGTTGATACATTTTATCACTTTTAATAGTGTCTTCATGTGTGTATTTGTGAAAAATTAAATTTCGGATCGGAGATCCACTGTTTGTGTGTCTACACATGCATCACGGTTGGTGTTTGTAAATGTTGCAACGGATTCCGGTGTATTACTGGCAGGGATTCCATTCTTATCCTATGTTGGTGAGTACATTTCCTATTTCTTAATCTTTCAATCATTATCTGGAACGCACAAAGGTATTTCATCTTAAAGTTTTGATGCCTTGTTCCAGTGGGGGGATTCGACCTTGACATTATGCGACTGAGAATCCAAGTGCAGCCTTGACGTCATTGCAGACTGTTTGCCAGTAGGTGTGTCTGAACACTTTGTACGTCCGATTATCTGGACACCATCGTCCACAATTTCCATACTTGTGTCATAAAATTTATCATCAGGAGAATATATCTCCGCTCTTCAGACACAGCTGGTATATTTTCAACCATAATTTGTGCGGGTTTCAGTGAGCAGCAGAGAAGCTGAACAGACAAATTTGCCTGAGACCTTATTTTTGAAAATTAGGGGTTCCTACGAATGCTGAGAGAAAACGTTTTTGACTTGAGCAGATATTTTGCTCGATTTATTCACGATGTGGTCACTACAAGTATGTCGTTCAGCCTCTCTGCTGCTATGAATTAAACAGCCAGTATAAATATTATCAATAATGAGTATTGGAGAACCACATTCAGCTAAATTAGCTCGAGAGCGACTAAATCCAATTAAAAATATCTATCTGTGCGTGACTCTGTTAAGCATCAACTACAATCGCGTCAAGAATCTCAATTTGAATTTGAGGAGGATACAAAACAGTTATTTAAACCTATCACTGAGACTAATAAAGGTATTTAACCTGTGTTAGAAAAAACAGCTGTAACAACTGAAAAAATAGCAAAAAGAACTAAGAAAACAAAAAAGATTTTTGAAAAACTTCCAGAAGAAATAGCTGCTGCGATGCCAATCCTGGAAATACCTGAGGATACAGACCAGGCAGAAGGTGATACTCAACAAATACCAGGACAAACGCGAGGTAGGGTTAATATAAATGATAAATTTACAGAAGATGTCATTAATCATTATTGGTATCAGACCGATCAAAAACGTAAAACAATTAGCTGCTAATGCTGTGAAAAGTTATAATAATCGAGAACAATATTTAAAACCTGAATATGTTGATGATGCTGTAGTTTTTGAAGATTGGTATAAATGGATATTTCGCCTACACTATAACGTAATCAAGTTCGAAACGACGATCCAAGATATATTGAGTATACTCATGAAATAGATATATATTGCCTTCATGCAATTACCGCCAGAACAAAAACAGCAATTGATAAAACAACAAGAACAACAAAAAGAACCAAAACCATTTCAATCACAATCATCAACACCACAACGATCACAACGACTGAAACAAGACGATCACAACGACTAAAACAAGAGCTACAACAATGAGAACAAGAACGACAAGAAACAATGAAACGATTGCAATCATCGCGACAACCAGTTAGAACAGCAGAAGAAGAATTTTAAGACGCTCCTGGTGCAACTAGAAGTGGTTTAGGAAGTGCTCTTATTACTACTCCCAATAATGTCCTTACTGCTGTTGAACGACTAGAAATCATCATTGGAGGAAAACGAGTTGGTAATAATTCCCTAGAAATTATTAATGAAGCAGCAGATATTTGTCAACGATTATTAAGTGGTGGTATTATGGACATTAATGTGTATCAGTCCCTCATTAATGAAATTGCTGATGATTATTATAGTGATTAGGTCACAGTGATTAGATACAATTAGTGATAAAGTCAATTATTTAAAACAATGATCGTGCATGGTACTCAACGTGGACCTACCACGGTCAGGGTAATAAACTCTCGATTACCGGTATACAAAGCAACCTACGGAGATGGACTAGGCGATGTTGTTGTTGTTGTTGTTGGGCTTAACGCCATTTTTCAGCGCACGATAAGCTATTCATGGCGGCCAGTATTAATGGTGGAGGAAGAAACCGGGAAATCACCGGAAAGAACCACCGACCCACGAGAAGCTACTGGCAAGCTTTCTCACTTATCCATATTCGCCGAATCCTAGACTCGAACATATGCAGACAGAGGTGAGATGGCAGTGATCCGTAACGAACAGCGCTTTAGACCACTCGGCCACTCGGGGCCCCTAGGCGATGTTGTTCAGGGTCTGTTTAGAAGAATGGCCCCAAAAGCAATACCGATTGTAAAGCAGCTAGGACTGAAAGCTTGATATTGTTCGTGAAAAAGGGATAGACGCTGCTGGTAGCCTTGCTAGCAAAGCATTCTCAGCGATCAAAGATAGACTAACGCGATTAGTACGCAAACCACAACCCGTCCGACCTCTACCAGTGAAATTACCCCTAGCACTGAAGTGATGCCCGCAAGTGTAAGTAAAATAATAAATCAAGCCGCTAATCAAAAACTAGCGGAGTTGGTTGATGTCCCAATGTCGGAAAAAATATAACCTCTAGTCTGATAGCAGGAAGTGGTCTTCATGTTAGACGAAGATGATACTAATAAAGATGTTCAAGCGTATTTCTGACCCCGCGTTTGACATGGACGCACCAGTTCTCAAAGATGAGTCTGTGCGCGATTTTCAGTATTATTCTTATGGCGCTCGAATGCCAGATCAGCGTGGATGAATTGAACTACAGGTTCAGGATACAAGTAGATATTTCTTACCCGCGGAAGCATTTATTGAAGCCGAAGGTGAAATTTTAAAAGCTGATAATACTGAATATACAGCCGATATTAATGTTGGTTATGTTAATAATGGTATTATGGCGTTGTTTGATAGCGCTACATACATGATTGACGGAAAAAATATTGAATATATACAGAAAGACATCGACATTGCCACTACGATACTTAGTCTTGCAAGATACAGCGATGATTTTTCGAGATCAGCTGGTCCATCAATGATGTTTGCAAAAAATACAACTGATTTTCCTGATAATAGACAACATAATATTTAATGCAAACACGACAGAATACTGCATCCGATCCACAACCAGCTGGATATGTAGCCCGACCTACTGATGCCTTTCCGTTATTGCACAGTGTTAATCCAGAATTCAACTTAGGATTTGCAACACGTGGAGCAATGTTAAAGGGTAATAGGAAAACATTTTCTTGCGCAATTCCACTGTCACATATCTTTGCAGACATGTACGAAATGTTATGTTTGAGCTAAACATACAGCTGTACTCGTACGAAAAGGCTATGACAATGATGCATTATGGAGACCCGACGGTGATGCTGGTAGAGTAATTCTTACAAAACTTTCCCTATGGATGATAGTAATGACTCCGTCGATATCTGAAGAAGACAGGCTGCTATCTTTAATGAGTCAAGGTGGTAAGTCAGAGTTATCATGGTTAAAAACAACCATAGATAGTGTTCAAAGTACAATTAACAGTTTATTCACATGGCAAATAGTTTCACAGCAGGGTGTTTCTGCACCAAGACACATATTTATTGCACTTCAAAATACTGCACGAGTAAATGATCAAACGCGTAGTATCATGGTATTTGATAAACTCGGTGTTTCTGAGGATTCATTAAGAATAAACGGACATCAAAAAACCATCCGAGGATATTTTTGTTAAATTATTGATCAAAATCATGTAGCATGTGCGTATAATCGATTAATGACATTCATGGGACGTGATCAAAACATTGATACTGGTTTACAAATAGCGGAGCTAGATTTTACAACGCTGTATCCGATTTATTACTTTTCACTGGAACATTTAGATCATACTAGACAATCAGTATTTGATACACATTTTCGAGGTCGTGTTAATAGAGATGTTGGAGCTATTGCAAATTACAGAGCAATCGCAGTTATACTCAGCGATAAATCAATGTTACTCGAAGATGCAGGTAGACGAATGAGTCACTGATGCTCCAGTAGAGAACATGTAATTAGATAGCTCGTAATATTAATAATGTCATATCATCACGTTAGTGTGAGTCTGACTCCTGGTCAGATTAAAAAACACTACAAAAAAACTACAATCATCATCAAAAATAATTGTGCGGTAAAAATATCACAAAAAAAGAACAAATCGCAGGTGGTCCGAATAAGCTTTTGTTGACCGAACGTCAGTATAATCACTTTAATAAAGGCAAGCGATCATAGACCGGGTTACGACTTCATCTTTCTTTAGCGGTTAACAAAGACATCGCTAAATCGGGTGGTATATTTCTCTCAGCTATACCAGCATTAATAGCCGCTGGAGCCCAGCTGTTGCAAAAGCTGCTGCGTTAGGCGCTGTTGGAACCGCAGCATGAATGGCGTTCAAGAAAGCAACCGGACAGGGAATCTAAAAAGGGAAAAGGTCTAAGACTTCCGGGAATACCACCCTCGTGGTACGGAAAAGGTCTAAGACTAGAAATAGTTCGAAGATAATTCCACTATCAAATTTTGATTTACTCAATGAAGCCAAGCGACTAAATATAAAACATTTTAGAGGAGTTTTTATGCGCGATCAATTACCAAAACAACCTAACAATACTGAAACTGGTATTATTAATCTTGATAAAAACTCTGGTCCTGGCACTCATTGGTTAGCGTATGCAATTGATCCACGTGGAATTGTTTATTGTGATTCATATGGATTGGCGCCACCAAAAGAATTTCTTCATTATGTCAGCAATAAAATTGATCCCCTCTGGTATTCAGCGCTACCAACACAAACAATAACTGATCCTCCAATATGTGGTCGAGAAGTACTTGATGCTATATTAAAATCAACAAAACCACCTCATAAAGTCGTGCAGGAGTATACCACGATGTCACATTTGAACAGACACTAATGACATAATGGTTAATACTTATAGAAGATCTCGGACAATAAAAGATAAAACAATTGACTTATCTAAATACGCAACTCAAGATCAACTTAGAAATGAACTCGATAATTTATTAAATATCACGTGTGGATCAAAATTAAATCGTCGTTTTTCAAGATAAACAGGGATGATTAAAAACGAGCAACATACAACGGCCCGATGTACTTATACGAATTCCTACCGCAGTTACTAATAATATCGTTACTTTTGCTGATCAAGGTAAAATACAGGATTCCGGTAAGTCTTTTAACTACTATGTTAATAAATTCGGCGACGTATTATTTGGTGACATAATAATGTCAGGGAAAAAATTACCTATCTCGGAAACCCAACCTCGGTTAACGACGCAACAACAAAAAATTACGTCGACGATAGCAATAACGATCAAGTGAAAGCAATAACAACGATCAACAATGAAATGGCCACAATAAGAACTGATTTTACTGGTCACGTGAATACGTTTCTAAGTTTTCTTAGAAACATAAACAGATCCATTAATGAATTTTTTGGAAGTCCACCAAACGTCAACATAAACTCGTTGACATTAATACGAAACTAAACGATATTATTAGTGGAATTCCTCATATTATTGCACAAAAAGGAATTAAAATTCATCACATACAGATCATCAACATCGTGTACGTCGTCGGATCAGGCTCATCTACATGGACACCACGAAATAAAACCATCAAACACACCGCGGAGGTCGCTGGTATATATAGGTTGTCTGTGTTTAGCGTTGTAGAATTTAACATACCACATCTTCATTAGCTAATAAATTGTTTAAAACTCTATATGTAATGTTGGATAAAGATTCTGAAGAAACGTTCACGTTGGAATCATCGGATAGAAATTTGGCATCCGCTAATTACTGGTGTCTAAAATTTGTAACTAAAGCTCCCATTTTAAGTACTTAATTAAATAACAACGTCATAAGTATAATGAATCCGATGACAGAGTCACTCATTGACGTCCAGCGTTACAGATATAATCAGGCGTGTAAGTGTCAGACTGAACTAAAAATATCATTGACGATTACACGTTGAAAGTATAAAAATATCGCAGACACAGTTGTTATTGACATAGTCGTTTACTCGGTTTCTGCTGTTGTTGCTGGAACCGGATTACTATTATTAACGTTAACTATGACTGCTATTCCGGTTTTAACGATTATCGTTTCTTCGACAACAACATATGCAGGTATTCTTAGTATTATGGCTAAGAAAATATCTACATGCGCGAGCGATAAATTACGCGAGTACATGTTGAAATTACACACAGCAACAGCCACCTATACTAAATTATGCTCGCATCTTTCCTTGTACCTCAGTGATGATAAAATATCTGATGAGGAGTTCGTAGCGATAATGAAAACCTACGATGAAGCATTCGTAACATAAAACAACGCATTCTCTAGTGACATTAGCGGAAAGATGGAGAATCAAATAATAAAGATAGCAATAATGTCTGAGTCCTTGATATCGTCAAGGGAATTATTGCAACAGATCGGCACTAATACGACTACATCAAAAACTACTATGATATCGGTAAGTTCAACTAATCCTGAACTTAGCGTTAACTTTCCTTTCCTACTGCAATTTCAGCAAGTGAAATTGCATTGGCCCAACGCCGCGTTTATAATAGCTGGCCAAATATCAGGTCGACACCATTCGGTGGATTACAAGCAAATAATTCGCTGGTATTTGCTAATAAGAATAAACCGGATGGAGCACCTGATTGGCAAGTTGTTGGAATTTTAACGGGTAGTTATCAAATAGAGGTGATTAATGACGAGTTCCAACGCAGAAAAAACTATAACCGAAAAATCAAAAATAGCTATCACTGTTTACGAAGCAACACTATCAGCGGTAATTGAAGTAAATTCCCCTGATTACCTCGTAGACATTTATCAGAGTTCGATTAGATCAGCATTAGGATGGCCTGAAGTCGCACCGGTTTATCAAGGACCAAGAAAACCACAGAGATAGGACTTTGTCACAGATGTTAAAAAAATTATACAATTTCCAGAATATCGAAAAGTAGAAGCTTATCCATGGAAATTGTATTCTGGTACTGATAGAGTTGTACATTATATAGATCGAATACCAGGATATTTTATAAAATATATTGATGACAAGAAGGGAGCTGCAACATTAGCAACACTAGATATTGATCTAATAAATTCTTATGCTAATACGATTAAATTTGAGCATGAATGTGTATTAAGAAATCTACAAAATTTACTTTTAGTATTAATGTTTCTTGCAATGATGATTTAAAAATCAGATAATTGAATCAATACAACATTTGAATCAAGTTGCGTCTGACCTGGAGTTCATGAATAATGTTTTTGTTAACAGAGCGAAAAGACTAGTACTACCACCACAAATTTGAAATACATTTCATGATCAGAGAATAGTTAAGAAGACGATCAAATTCAGCGTGTTCCAGCCAATCGCTTTTTCACAACGGTTTTTCTATAATATTTTGGAATTACGCAAGAACAACTACCAAAATTTATCATTTATGGATTTGACTCGTCTGTTAAAGACCATATTGATGAACACTTTAAATGAATATGTGATTCATGGAGAAAATTAGCCCCACCACCGTCTATACTAAAACATAATAATAACCCGTTTGGTGCTGGCAGACACATATCGCCAGGCATTGTAAACATAACAACAATCACTGTCAATCTCGTTTTTGACGTTGTGGATGGAAGTTTTCAAATATATGTTTCAAAGTCTAGCCAGGCACAGCAAGGGTACATATTATATACATTTTCACCGCGCGATCCGCCTGGGTGGCTGATTGTATCAAAACCTATAAACCTCGTATACTTGCGTGTTCATAATGCGTTATTATCAAGAATACACTTCAAACTTACAGACCAAAATAATCACATCTTGGACACAGGAAATAAAATTATAAATATAAATTTATATGTGAGATGATAATGCGTCAAATGCGAACAAAATATCTTTGGTACTCGTCTATGGTATCTAACACATAAAGGGTTGGTCCGAAAGTATGCATGTTTTGTTTGTAGGTTACTATATATATATATATATATATATATATATATATATATATATATATATATATATATATATATATATATATATTACTAAGGCCGAATATGCATTAGTTTTCCAATGGGTTTTGTTTTGCGATTACAACAGTTATTGGCCCCCCTCGTTACTTTCATTTTCAATTTCATTTTCACTCGTATTTGCACAATGTTCCATTAACTGTCTTATACGAACGTTCATAACCTTTTCTGCTCCTATCCATGAGATAATTCTAACTTGAATTTGTCAATAGCGTTTGAGAGAGATACAAACAATTTTACCTGATTATCAATGACTGTTGCCAGTGACTTTAACATTCCACTTTTCATTTCCTTCAAAAAGTTGTAATCTGACGAAAGCGTAAATCTGTTTTGGTTTTTCAGTTGTTGTAATGAGTCAAAATCACATAGAATCTTTTCAGCATGAAGACCGTCAACATTAATATCGTTATGTTGTAATTTTTAATTAGCAGAAACAATGGCATTTATATTTTCAGTATTCCTTATATAAGAAATATATATTTAATATAAAAATACTTGTACTCATATAGAGGACTTTTTAAGATGAAGATGGTTATATACAATTTTTATTTGGATGTGTGATTGATTTTGTGTTAATTAGGGGACGGCACAATTACATAAACTGATTGATGAACATGAATATATACAGATGGTCATGTAGTTGATTTACTAATTAAGTGACGGCACAGTTACATAAACTGATTGATGAACATGAATTTTTACAGATGGTCATGTGGTTGATTTGTTAATTAGGGACGGCACAAGACGGCACAAACACATAACATTTAATGATGATGATATACGATATAATGATAATGAAGGCCTTTTCTACTTGTGAACAGAAATTAACAACCCCTCAATATCAAATCCGAAGGGGTGAAAAACTATTCACTATTCACAACGTCAATACGTTGTGGGTAGGTGAATTAATTTCTGTTCACAAGTAGGAGAGGCTCGGCCACCTCCTCCTCACTAACTATATAATTTTTCGTGTGACATACTAATCGCCCCTCTTATAGATAAATTTGCCTACAG
>JAEAOA010000079.1:0-7500 GCA_016746295.1 Potamilus streckersoni
CTAGTTGAGCTTATATATTTTTCCAAAGTGCAACTCAGACTTACTGATGAAAAGTAACCCATTCAGTCACATCTTTGTCATCACTTCCTGTTGGTGAAGCTGATGAAATGAAATACCACAAAACAGTGATCAAACAGTGATATGGATGGAATTTAGTATCATGAAGAAATCTATAGGATTTATTTCCATCAGAAAGACATTCTCCACCTTAAATCAATTCCAACTACAAGGTCAATGTCTTGTCAGATGTAGATAATCGTGACACCATTGTCATTCAGAACCTGGCTACAGTTGTTCACAACTGCACTAAATAAAAAGGAATTACTGGGCAGCTCTTGGAAGCATTTGCAATCCCATTAACATGAGATTTTTATGGTGAGTTAGTTGCATTCATCTCCTGCTGGTCAGAAGTTACTTACATAAATTTTTTTCCACAAGTATCTTGTCTATATGTTGATGAAATGCAGAAATGTCTTTAATGATATGCTGTGTTGACTACCTCCCTACTTAGCACAACTAATTTTTACACCTAGCAAAAAGTTACTAATCATCATTACTATTTTTACTATCATGCACTCCTTCACTTTCAGTTCTCCACTTATGTTAAGGCATTAAACTGAGGAGGTCAGAAAGCAAAACAAGTCGGTATTCAACTTTCAGTACAATCACCTAACTTTGCAAGACCTCATTAGCAAAAATACAAGAAAGGACAATTTCACAATAATTGCTCTTAACATTGGCAAGTTTTTTCTTCTTCTGTTATCGGCTTGCAAAGCAATAAAAGGAATTATATACCTTATTTTCGCAGGCATGCAGAGAAGTGAGAAGGAGGAAGGGAGGGAGTTTTTCCTTCCCCAGGCATTCCCTCAATCATCATTGATGCACTGTCACCCATGCCCTCTGTAGATCCACCTGAGGCACCAGACTATTCCCTTTTGGTCACATTTGGACCAAACATTGTCACAAAACAATGAGTGATTCATCATAATCTGGAACCCTTCCAATCTCATCTTTCTACTTTCATCAAATAATTCCAAAGTGATCCCATGAAGGAGGATGTTTTAACACAAGAGCATTGTAGATAGCACAAATAAATGCACAACAGGGCTTTGACTACATAACATTTATGCTTACAAAGTTCACTGGCAACAGAAATATGACTAATACTAGTACATGATCATTAATTTACATGTCCTACACATTTTAATATACTGTTTCATTGAGCCCCAAGTGTTAGCTCTTGGGCTTCAATAATAGTCCAGCATGCCTACTAGAGAGACAGCAACCACAAAAAACATTTGCACCACAAAAAACATTTGCACCACAAAAAACATTTGCACCACAAAAAACATTTGCTAATTTGGCTGATAACAATCTTACTTTCCTCAATGTGTGCTGGACATTCAATGGAGAGAAGTCTGACATTTTTTTGTCTCAACATTCTGGTCCATCTGGAATTCTTAACACTTGGCATCTTTTTCCAAAATGCAATGAAAGAATCATTCATGTACCAAAGAAGGCATCAACCAAGGTGTTGAAGTGGACTTTCAGCAAGACATTAGACCAAGTTATATCCCATTTTAGGACATCCTTGACATAAAAGGCAGTGTTCATGGATGACACACTACAAAATCATTTAGTAAATATGATTTAAGGAATACAACATGAACAATCTTACTTCCCTCATTTGCAGTTCAGGGTGTATAATCAATGTAATCAACTTTATCCCTTCTTAACATTTTGACCATCTAGATATGGAACTGATAATAAATAGTAACTTGGCATCTTTCTTCAAATTGCATTGAAAGCATACCTCATGCATTGAAGAAAGCATCAAAGACATGGTTTAGGCAAGTAAGTGTCTTACTGCTACTTGGCCTACTTTATGTAAATGGCCTACTTTATGTAAATGTCACAATGCCAGTTTACTGCTGGAAAATAGTCAAGAGTCATACGGATTCTTCAAGAGAAATATCAAATGAAAGCCATTTCCGATGCCTTCCACATGGTCCTGATAAAGAGGACAATTTGCTTGTGGTGAATTACCTCTGCAATGAGTGGAATACTTGCCAGACCTTTGCCTCTCAGTAGGAGAATAAATTCATGGGAATCAATATCAGGCAATATTCAGGTTTTACACATTCCAGTCTGGGTTAATGTCCTAACATACTGTTTGTCAAGAGTGGACAACTACTTCATTCACTTTTATCCCTCCAAACATTTGATTGGATTTGTCACTTTGGGACCATCCAATACTTGACATTTCTTTTTCATTTTACCACAACCCAGAGGCATAGGCTGTACATGCTCTTTTAATCATCTGGGAGGTAATGGAGGCATGCACTATCCTTCCATCTGCTGCTCTATCTCTGATTGTCCTACTCTTATCAGTGATATGTTTGATGTGGGAACAAACATCCAGGCCAGGCACACCAACCTTAACTCTGCACAAGCATTCAAGACTGCCATTAATCCATTCATGTCCAACCAAAGTCATCTTTCACTCCTGGCTTCTTTCAGGCATGTCCAGATTTAAAATAGTTAAGAGAGGATCACAAAAGCGGATTGACTAGTTTTGCATGAGTGAAGTCAAACCCACTATCAGCACCAACTCCTCAATGGTTAACATCTTTCCCTTTAAAGACCATAAGTGGGACTCTATTACAAACAAGGGGGTACTGTTCCATGACCTCATTATCTTGAATTTACTATATCCCACTGATTAGAAAGGCAAAGATGCAAAATATGTACACTCATCTGTTATGTACATTGCATGGATAATATCCACATCAACAGTAGAAGACTTTCCTACCACAGAATACAGGAATTCAAAACATAACCATCAAAGTACTCATCTTTTGGGAGTTATTAGTGTATTCACAGAATCAGTTACACAATGAAGATTTCACCGTACAAAAAAAGCACTAACTCAATGAAACTGGCTTTAAATATGGCATCTCATTTAGGGACATAGTGGAGTCAGTATTTGCATGACATGACCTTACTAAGGATAATCTCACTGGGTTAACCAATGCATAGGTATGAAAGCACAACCTCTGACATGGACTTGAATTTGCCACTTTCAAAGGAATTAAAATTTTGATGATGAAACAAGTTCTGTATCCCACATGGATCTCCCACACACGTGTATAAACAAACTGCCTTTTGTTCTCACAAACTAACATTATAAGTTCATCCTTTTACCAGAGCAATCATGCTCCTACTGGTGACAGGTAAAGGTATGATGCTCAGCATTTCCTCCTCTCCCTGCCTGTCATATATTTGATGACAAAAGCAAATTTGTGTGTTTCTCTGATGATACTTATCTGATCACATAAGAAATAATCCCTCCCACAATGTGAACATCCTCTTTAAGGTATTACTCAATTAAAAGAGTGGTTTAAACTGTATTCAATAGAAGCCAAATAGCTTGCAGAAAGGGGAGTAAACCAGTAAGAGTTGCTTCCTTTTGTCTACATAATATACAACAAAGAAGGTTATCCAAGTATGATCTGAACAGTAAGTATTATTGGAGAAGCATGACACATTCAAGACAAGATCAATTTCATTAAAGTGTGGGTGGTCATGTTCACCAATGAAATATTTTTAACCTTGGGACCTCTGTGTTATACATGTCCATGCAAGTACCAAACCAGTGGGAGAAAATACTTAATTGAAGGATGTCTGACAGGTGGCTGGATAGTGACATGACCAGACTGTATGTGGCCACATAACATGCAGTAAACAGGTCAATCAGCCAGTTGTGGCATGAGTTATCAATATGCATTCTGGCTGCTAACAATTTGTACTGCAGGCCAGCTGACAGTATTGGCTACTTGAAAACCAGAACAGTGGCAGACAGCAAAGATAGCTAGAATAGCTGATGACAGTAACTGCAAAGTAAGATTGACAGTACATTTGTCTTTACTGAAACTGCAAAAAAATGAAAAAACATTTGTTTAGACTTAAAGGCACTCTTGACCTTCTCACTGGGCTGCTCTAAAATATGAGCAAATTTTCTTGTCAACTCCAAGTTCCAAGTCTATATTAGATACAAAAACAGAATGGATACAAAATTGCCCCATGTCAACAATTGCTTTATTGTCTTCTGAAAGTTAGCTCACATGAAACTTGTTTAATGACTGCTGGCTACTGATACAACCTGAAAATGTCACTCTCCATTTGGAATTAATACATGTCCCTTCTGACCATTATCTACAGACATTGGAAGGTAAAGATTAAGTCAATTTAAAGGCAGGTATCTGTCTCCTCAATGAAGTTACACTTTGTATATCTAGTGGCCATTATATATCTTAAATAACAATGAAAAAGTGAGTAATAAATGGGTAGTGACAACATGCAAACTATTAATAAAAGCACCAAATTAAAAAACATATAAATTGAAACAATTACTTCAAGATTAACAAACTAAACAGTGATTATAAACAGTACAAGGTAAAAAAAAATTTCAATTAGTAAAAGGTTTTTTTAAATTACCAAAGAAAAAACAATAAAAAGTAACTTTAATTATTGATATCTTATAGGCTGATAAATTCTGACCTTTATCAAGAGGCAAAAGTGATGAGATGTTGGTTAGATCAAAGTGAGATTGATTAACATCCAGTATACAAGTGGGAAAATGAAGCAATTATAATGGTATCTTGAAAGAGTTCTTCCAACAGATGCCATTTGTATTACCTATAGGATACACAGATAGGAGAGATCAAATTCTGTTACTCTTTCAAGTAAAACTTGATGTGATAAGGAACAGCACTTAAATCCCAATAATAATGTGATTGGATATTAATGTGTTTGCCACAGAAATCAATACACCTAGTATTAATGTGTTTGCCACAGAAATCAATACACTGGGTATTAATGTGTTTGCCACAGAAATCAATACACCTAGTATTAATGTGTTTGCCACAGAAATCAATACACCTAGTATTAATGTGTTTGCCAAAGAAATCAATACACTGGGTATTAATGTGTTTGCCACAGAAATCAATACACCCGGTATTAATGTGTTTGCCACAGAAATCAATACATCAGGTAACACGTTTGACACAGAAATCAATACATATACTAACATATCTGACACAGAAATCAATACATTGGTTAATGTATCCAACAGAGAAATCAATACATTGGGTAATGTATCTGACAGAGAAATCAGTACATCAGGAAATGTATTTGACAGAGAAATCAATACATCAGGAATTGTATTTGACACAGAAACCAATATGAGTAATGTATCCAACATAGAAATGAATAGATAGAGTAATGTATCCAACATAGAAATCAATAAATCAAGTAATGTATCCAACAAAGAAATCAAAAGATTGGGCAATATATTTGACACAGACATCAATACCTGGTGCAGCTCTTGCAACTTAATTTATGGTTGTGTATAACTGCTTTTTGCTTCATGGGTATATAAAACAAAAACTACTGGAGAAAAAGTCTGGCCCTTTACAGAAGTAGTTAGTATAATGAGGTTTGGTCTTGCAAGGACCCTTATATGCTGCTGTCTTACAAAAAGGTCAATTTATATAATAGAGTGGCTGTTTTATGGCAGCTTCATTTTATATATGTTTTATAAACAACTTTTTAGGATTATCATAAATTAATGGAAACTGAATTATAGTACAAAAAAATTTTCAGACCATCTTGTGCCTGCAAAAATCAAAATCAAAACCCTGCTGTCAAACTTATTTTACAAATTTATTCTCTGTCAATAAAACTTACCCCAACAATAGCCTTATCACACTTAGCACAGTGTGGGGCAAAGTACAGCTCATAATCCTTCTCACAGTAAAGGTTACCCCCTTCCTCCACAAATCCAATCTCAATCAGGCGAATCCCACAGCGTGGATTCTGGCAAACGAAATGGTCTGGACACCAACTCTTGCCCATGGCCATCACAAAGGGGCCTCTGTCAAGCAAAACATACACCTTAAGTTAAAAATACTTCAACTGATAAGATATAGCCACTGAATTCCAATACAATATATCTGAATTTAATAATTATAGTAATTATGTCATAACACAAACACCTTAAGTTAAAAATACTTAAATACAGTCAAACCCGGTTATCTCGATTACGTCGGGGGTGTAAAAAAATCGTCGACATAACCAGGTCCCGAGATATCTGGGTTCATAAAAAGCCGGTAATTTTAAAAATTTCCTTGAGCATTACTCCTGTCTCTTGCTGGTGTTTACTGGAATCCCCTCCCACTGCATGTTACAATAAAATAAACAAAACGCTTAATTGATAATAAAATGAAATGAACTAACCTGGTGTTATCATTTATTCCTTTTTTATCATCATAAGTAATTTATTAAAGAAAAAATATATCTATGAACTCCTTGTATCACATGTAGCGTATGCATCCATTACTGTAATGTGCATCACTTATGTCAGATAACACATGACGCATTTTTATAATCGATGTGAATATTGAAAAACAAATCATATATGGTTGTACTCAGAGGCTTGAATATGTTATCAGATTGAAAAATGGTATTCTACCTAGAAATATATCTGTTCTGTTTATTTTCTGTTGACAAGTATATGTATATGCTGTTTCATGAAAGAGAAAAAAATGTTCCAAAAGAGAAATCTTTCAAACCAAAACATTGAACTGAAGTATGAAATTTTGCTACAACTTGAAAAAGGCGAAAAGTATGTGCTGTTTTGGCAAAAAAAGTACAACATTCCATCAAACACTATTTCAGGCTGGAAGAAAAATGCTGATAAAATCAAAACTACTTATGAACTTGGACAATTTGGTCCCGATAGAAAGAAAATGCTTTCCGCAAAGTTCGATGATGTCGACGAGGCAACACTAAAATGGTTTAAAAACGTCCGTGCCGAAAATATCCCAGTAGATGGCCCTCGTATCCAGCAACATGGATGAGAAATTTGCAAAAGACTTGGGACACGAAACATGGAAAGCATCACATGGCTGGTTAGATCGTTTCAAACAGCGCAATAATATATGTTTTAAAACCGTGTGTGGAGAGAGTGCATCTGTTTCAGATGTGGCTGTTAAGGAATGGCATAAAGAAGTTTTGCCAAAAATCTTAGACAAGTTCAAGCCATGCGATATATACAATGCTGATGAAACAGGGCTATTTTGGCAATGTCTGCCTAACAAGACGATGGATTTCAAAGGAAACAAATGCCATGGAGGAAAAAAATCCAAAGAGAGAGTAACTTTGCTTTTGGCCAGAAATATGGATGGAAGTGACAAGATCAAGCCATTAAAAATAGGAAAATCAGAAAATCCAAGATGCTTCAAAAACCTGAATAGGTCTTCTCTCCCTGTTGACTATAAAAGCTAGTCAAATAGCTGGATGACAGGTGACATCTTTACCAGCTGGTTACGCAAGTTAGATCGCCACTTACAGTTTGAAAAACAAAAGATCGCATTGATAATAGACAACTGCCATGCTCACCCACGTGTAGAAGGGTTACAAGCAATCACAGTGTATTTT